>JAOTQR010083259.1:0-38098 GCA_025774065.1 Solanum ossicruentum
GTGAGGTTATTTCTCTCGATATTATGTACTCTCTTTTATATAGTGAATTGCTCATCTCCTCTTGTGGATGTAGGTCGGTTGACCGAACCACGTTAACTATTTATCTCTTTATGGTATGTTTCTCGTTTATCTTCATACTCATGGTCTTTCGAGGTTGCTTTGCTAGCTTCCGTATAAACACTTGATTCATATCGGTCCTAACACGTAGTAATGAAGGTTTCTTTTTTCGTTACTCTAACACTAGTAGAGCATATCAAACTTTTAGCAAGTGTACTTCCTCTGTAGAAGAGTCCATACATGTTATTTTCTATGAATCTAACCCAATTCTTGAAAAAAGATACAGTTTTGATGATGACGATGCTACTAAAAGTAATTTGACAACTTCAAAAGTAGTTGCAGACAAAGATCAGTCAACTACTATCGAAAAAAGTCAACGAGTAGTAGAATCTGTTCCTAATGAGTGGAGAAGTGAGCCTGACTACCCCCAAAAAGTTTATTATTGGTGACACCAATGATGAAATGAGAACAAGGGTATCCAACAAAAGAAATACAAACATTGCTCTTACATCTCAACTTGAACCAAAGAAGGTTGAAGAAGCTCTTAAAAACAATGATTGGGTAAGTGCAATGAAGGACGAGTTGGATCAATTTTTGAAAGAATCAGGTCTGGACTTTAGTTCCCAAACCTGAAAATGTCATAATCGTTGGGACAAAATGGGTATTTAGAAACAAGCTAAATGAGGTTAGAGAAGTAAGTAGAAATAAATCAAGACTCATTGCTCAAGGTTACTCTAACCAAGAAGGAGTCAACTATGCTCAGACTTTCGCTCCTTTAGCATGGTTAGAGTCTATTCGCATTCTTCTTTCTTATGCTAAGGGTTTTAAACTTTTTCAAATTGATATTAAAAGATCCTTTTTAAATGGAATTGCTAAAGAAGAGGTTTTTGTAAAACAACCTCAAATATTTGAAAATCAAAATTTCCCTTACCATGTGTTTAAATTGTCAAAAGCTCTTTATGGACTCAAATAAGCTCCCAGAGCCTGGTAAGAGCGCTTAAGCAAATTTCTTTTATCTCATAGTTTTTCACGAAGAAGCATTGTCACCACTTAAAAGGCTTCCTTTGACAATATTATTATTTAATTTTATGTTGATGATATAATTTTTGGAAGTACTAACCCTGATCTGTGCAAGGGCTTTGTCAATCTTATGCAAATCAAATTTCAAATAAGTATGATGGGTGAGCTAACTTTCTTTTTGGGACTTCAAATTTCCCAAACTGATCAAAGGATATTCATCCGTCAAAGTAAGTATGCTTAGGAATGTGTGTAAAAATTTTGTTTGGGAAATACTACATCCATTAGCACTCCCATGAGTCCCTCCTGTAGTTTGGATCTTGATCCTAATGGTAAAAGTATTTATGAATCCAAGTATAGAGATGCAGACTATGCATGCGATAAAGTGGATCGCAAAAGCACCAGTAGGTCTTGTTAATTTTTTGGAAAATCTCTAGTCTCCTCAAATAGCAAGAAACAAATTTACATATCTATTTATACCACTGAAGCTAATTATGTAGCCATTGGACTATGTTGTGCCAAGGTCTTAGGGATAATTCATCAATTGAGTTATTATGATGTTTTTGTTAAGTCTGCTTAATTACATTGTGATAATTCTAGTGCCATTTGCTTGAGTAAGAACCTTGTGCATCACTCTAGGGCAAAGCACATTGATATCAAGCACCATTTTATTAGATATCATATTTTAAATGAAAATATAGAAATTATTTTTGTAAAATCTAAAAAACAATTAGCTGATATTTTTACAAAACCTTTGCTAGAAAAAAAATTCTGTTTTCTCAGAAATTTTATAAAATATTATTCCCAAATCTGATTTTGTACTTCGTTAAGGACTATTTCTGCCATGCTTCAACGTAATATTGTCTAGCTTATTTCTACATAAATATTGCCTATTATTCCCTGTTGTTTCCTTTTCGCTGATGTCAAAGGGGGAGAAAATGAGGACTAAGAATTAATTGATTTGTTGACTAACACGTTGCAAGAATTCAGGGGAGCACCTACGCTACTAATCAGGGGGAGAAAAGCAGGAAGTCTACTATACAATTATATACTCAGGAAAGTTGACTACATTAGTACTAGTATTGTCATCATAAAAAAGGAGGAGATTGTTTGTGCTAATATATTTTGACTAATGACAATTTGCTGGGAAACATCAAAAAGGAAACAATCCAACTAAGGTATGACATGGAAGAATCTATCAAGAAAATCTAGCTAGAGGCACCAAGAGCATAATTGTTGGAAGGAATCAATCTAACACTAAGCAAGAAAGACAAATTTGGAAAAACAATCAAGCATATTTAGACTGAAAAGAATAAATCAAATATCTAGTGAAAAAGGAAAATAATCTGGAAAATCAATCAAGCATCTTTGGACTGGAGTGAATCAACCAAGAGAAAATCTTACTGCTACAAGCATCTGCAAGATTGGAAAAATATGAGAAGATTCTACTACTATCATCTTTAAAAGTCTAATTCTTGTAAAAAGAATAAACCAGACAACAAGAATATTAGAAAGATCAATTTTGTTAGTGCTAAATTGTATTGAATAAAGACTGCTTACAACTAATGCATCAAAAAGGAAACATATCTTCACATGGAATAAAGACAAGTAAGATCTGGTTGATTCAAGTCACAAAAGGAAAAATGCATCTTCAAAAGATAGAATCTCGAACAAAAAGAAGAAGATAAGTTGCTAAAGTTTTAGCAAATCAATCACAAATTTTGATAAAAGATCACTACCATGAAAAGAATACAAGATTAATTGATTAAAGATTCAGCAAATCAATTAGAAGATCAATATCAAGAAAAGATCCAAGATTGAAGATAATTATATTCATAAAAGATCTCGACCAGGAGCTAAACAAGGAAAGAAGATCTAATCTAGCTGCCTACCTAAAAAGCCTTACCTTATTCTGTGAAAGAGGATCCATCAAAGCCTCAATCCAAGGATCAACTCCCTTGGGATGCCATCTCTTTTACATAAAAGGAGGCATCCAGGATATCTCAATACTCATACAAGCCTACTGAATTTCAAGCCATTCTTCAATACTCTTCATCTTTAGAAACTCATCGTAACATTTAGAGTTGTTATTGAGAAAACAAATGAGAGAGAAAAGAAGAAAAAATTGAAAGAGAGGTTTGTATCAGCAGAAAAACAAAAACAAAAAATAAGAGAGAGAAAAATTTGAGTATAGTTTAAGTTGAAATTCTTGTATTTCTGTCATGACACAAGCCTATGGCCTACACATGACACGGTGAATGGGAAACCCGATGGGACCCAAACAAGCCTCTTAACATATCATTATACATCATTGGTCGCGGAAGCAATTAAATAACATAATTGAATTAGAAATAAGAGAAAAATGACTAAAGGGATACTTTCATAACATAAGAATCAAAACAAAAGAGTCAAGGCTCAATACATAACATATCCAGCAACACCTCTACTACATAGATAAGAGCAGGGGTCAATACAAGAAACCGGGATCACCCTTATAATTAATACATACATAAAAGAAAGATAGTCTTAGTACATAGTATTAGATCATAGATGTTGAGGACTCACCAACTATCTTGAGAGAAATCGTACTAGCCACGTGGTGGAAGATGCTCAAGTGGGGCTCCAGTTCCTACATGGTGAGATCATGTAGGCATAGCGTATGTGTTAGTACATTTGAATATAATAAGTATGTAGGATGCAATTCAATAAGAGATAAGCAACATAATTGAAATGCATAAACATAGGCAATGAATAAGCATATAGCAATATGGCATGTATGAATTATGCTTGAAGTAAAATCATGCTTATATAGAACATAATACATGCATAAGGAGAGACCATTAATAGTGAATATCCAAGGCCTACCACCTTCTTGGAGAGGAAAATGAGGTACAAACCCCTCAATATGGTTGATGAGGTACAAAACCCTCAATGTGGTTATCAAGGTATGAACCCTTCGACATGGTTTTACGACCTACCACCTCCCGAGTGAGGCAATCGAGGTACAAACCCCTCAACATGGTTTCATGGGCCTACCACCTCCCGAATGAGGTATGAGGTTCAAACCCCTCGACATGGTTACCTGGGCCTACAAACTCCCAAGTAAGGCTTGGTCAATTCCCAACACTATAGAGATAATATCACATACATAAATTCCTTTCATCATCATATAGTCATTCAACTCATAAGACATGCATTGGGCCTTCAATTCCTCAAGAAATCATAGCCAGACATTTTATCAAACAGTTGATGGGTGTGTACTGCGAGTGTAAAACCATGTAATTCAACAATGGAATCAAGCTAGAAAATTCAGTGTAAAACCATCAATAGATACTTGGTAATGCCCTCAAACAATATACATCAAAACCTTTCATCAAACCTTATAATAGATCTTAGATTCATAGCTCAAAACATGCTAAAACAATCAAAATTTCATGAAACCTTAACATAGTGTGCAGTGAAATTCATAGTAAGCAAGACCACGAGTAAATCTACTTTAAATCATGCAATTTAGGTTAAAAGAAAGCTTGGGCACCATGAGCGAAAGGGCCCAATGGTTGAAACCCACATACCTTAGCTTTGGAGAATTCTAGATGAAGATTGGAAATGGAGACTTGAAGCTTGAGTGAAATCCTCAAGTTTCGGATGAGTTTTGGACACTTGAATTTTGAGATGAAAAGATTGTTTAAGTGTTTGAGAGAGTATTTAGGAATGTCTTAAATTATACGAAGGTGAAATATGACTAACTATAGGTATTTTCACACATAAGAACACTTAGGCCCAAGACCCAAAAGCCTTAGACTGAGATAGAAACTGGCAACCAAGAATACACTTTAGCATGCCCTTGGTGCGTCACGCCAGGGGTGTGGATGCTCTCTGGAAATCACATTTTTGTGATTTTTGGATCTGATACGGTTGCTCTAAAATCGGGGTTAGACCCATTTTCCACTCAATTTGACCCCCTGATCAAGAATATGAAGTCGAAATTTTGATATCACGCACAGATTTTGAGATATATAGAAATTATGATTTTGGGCATATCCGAGGCACATTTTTGGGCACTTTTTTGAGTCGTTTTAATATACTACTTTACCAAAGGCTTGAAGAGATATCCCTTGCAACCCAAGAGGACTGGACCTAGGATTCACATTGAATTCAAACTAGTATAAAAATATCCAGTGTTGAATTTTTCTTTTATGCACTTTCAATTTCTGCATTCTTATTTAATATATTCTAGTCAACTACGTGTTATATTAGCTGACTAACCGAGTGCAGGTTTAAGTTAAAGAAAAAGGAAGAAAATTCAATTCACCTCCCCCCCTCCGCTCTTGCACTTTCATTACCAATATAACCAAAACACCATCGAATGCAGGAGAAATATGGATAATAGCGTACTCGGGCAAGTTGCTAACTAGCTAAGGTTCACCTATAAGACACTAGTCTGCTATGCCATGCTATAGGGATCTAGGCTAGGCGAATGATGTTGGGTCATCTAAAGCAAGTTCTGATATCCTGAACTAAGGGTCATATACTTGATAATATCAAATAAATATGAACTAGTCATTAACCGAGTAATAATAGGATCATATGCTCACAATTAACCCCAGGATTCTCAGAAAGAACCCAAAATGTGGGCTCTATTTCTAGGGATCAACAATATCACATGCTATCAGAGAACAAGAATTACAAGAAAACTGCACTTCTAACAATAGTGTAAGCTAACAAGATATAATATAAACTCATGACTATCCAAAAATATCAATTAGGCATATTTCTTGAATTCTAACACCTAAGGCAAGTAAACTAGTTACCCCACCTAAATTCCAACTAAATCAATATGATTTCATGCTAACCAACTCAATCTAAAGAAAGAAAAGTCATAGACTACTCGTAGGATGATAATACGTTCTCCAACACTCTATTAGAGCCTTTTCCTTTCGTAAAACCTCTGAACACTGCCACACTATCAAAAATAGACTCACAATATTATTATAGTCATTTTGACACTAAAATTTCAAAAAAAAAAAAAAAGATGCGCCAATTTCAAAGCCTAAAATAGGAAATGTGGGAACCACATCTGGAATTTAAAAATTGGCCCAAAAATTGGTCCCAAACAACATCCCCAACAAAATTAATAATGCAAAAACTAAATTTATGCCAAAATTCAACATGAAATGGGTGCATAATTAAAATCCTTAAATTATCTTAAAAAATACAATAAATGACAATAGCTACAAGGGCAATTTACTAGAAAAAGGTGCTGAAATCTGAAACAAACAACCCCTCAACGTTCCTTGCAAAATTTCACAAAAATAGACCAAAGAATCACTGAAAAGGGGCACTCACAGCTTAAGATATCCCCCCTCAAAGTCAACCAAAAAATGCAACTTAAAATTCACCATACATCAGCTATAAAGATGAATTTCACTTGAAACGATGCTTCAACTTTGATTTTCGACATTGCT
Source organism: Solanum ossicruentum (assembly GCA_025774065.1). NCBI lineage: Eukaryota > Viridiplantae > Streptophyta > Magnoliopsida > Solanales > Solanaceae > Solanum > Solanum ossicruentum. Next base: position 6,540 of record JAOTQR010083259.1, read on the forward strand.
AATGTGTTCCCCATGAAATTTTCTTAAACCTATGCATTTGAATCACCAAATTTGAGCCTAAATTGAGGAAGTTATCATCCTTCGAAGTTGTCACCAAGTTTTGGTCGCAACACAAGGATTGCAAATATACAGGCTTATAGGTATTGCTACAACGACCTAGGTGGTCGCTATAGCGACCCCTCCCAAAAAGGGTGGGCTTTGCTATAGCAAGTCGGGGGTCGCTAAAGTGACACCATGCCATGACTGTCTTAGTGAGACAAGACCTTTAAAGCGTTGGAACCAACTGATTAGCTGAAAAATCTGATTTCCACAAACTTCTAATTTTCGACAGGGTAATCGGAATCCATTAGGGACCTCGTAAACACAAACTAACCATGCTATCCCACCAAAATTGATGTTATAGATTCAATGGAATAATTTAAATTCCTATATAAGGTTATTTTGACTAATTGTGGGTCTCACGCCCATGGCCATTTTTAGCTAAATTCCACCTAGGGGCTCGGAATGAGTTCAAAAGCCTCAAGAACTAAATAAAGGGTCGTTCTAGACCAAATTCAACATTCTGAGAGTTAAGCACACTGTCAAAATTCTCCTCTGGGCATTCTTTCCAAGAAAATATTGGCCAAAGTCAATCATTAGCAACTCACACCAAAAACCTTGATTCTTAAGTCGACCATACTTCTACCTAATTTGTCTATTTAGAGCTGATGGAACTATCAGAATTCCATTCAGAGGCCAATTTACCCCTATTTTTTGCAGAAGTTCAAATTTTAAAGGTATAAGGCCTTTTGAAACACAAAAAATTACACAACTCCCTAACGAACAACCATGCTACTAGTGGCAGCAAGTTATAAATGACCTAGGTCGCTATAGAAATACACAAACAACAGAAATAACATAGTAAAGGCAAAATGACCAAGAGGGTCATTACAACATCCACTAAAACAACTTTCGTCCACGAAAGTAAGGATGGATGAAACGCCCCGAAAATGTACCTCAAAAATGTCAAAAATTGTAATTTCCATATATCTCAAAAAATCCGACTAGATATTCTTGATTAGCGGAAAAAATTGAGTGGGAAATGGCTATAACTTGGATTTTAGAAAACCCATAGTGAAAAATAATTTTGCTAAATTTTCACACAACAATGTTGGTCCGTGATGGCTCTGCGACACGAACTCGTCATGGAGTAGTGTTATCAGTTTCTCAATTTTCTGTTTCGACCTAAGGCATTGGGGTCATGGCCCCATGCCCTTTTACACGTGAAATATCTTATACTTAGCCATTTTTCAATTTCATCTCACTCAAAAACCCTCTCTAAAACATCTCAACCATTATAGCTATTTTTTCAACTCCATGTCACTCAAAAACCCTCTTTAAAACATCCGAATTCAAGTGTCTCAAGCTTAATTCCGAATCCCTAGAAAATCATTCAAGCTTAAAGTCTCCTTCAAGTCTATATCAAGGAATTCCCAAATTTAGGTATGTGGGTTTTATCCATTGGGTCCTTTCACCCATAAAGCTCAATCTTTCCTTTTATAAAAATTGCATGTTTTCTAGTTGTACTATTATATGTGTATCTTCTATTAAGGATTATGAGTATAAATTGTGTTAGGATTTTACAAAATGTTGATTTATTATACATGACTATCTATTTCAAGCTTTTATTATGAATGAGTTTGTCTATTGAGACTATGCATGTTTTGAGCTATAAAAGTTGATTTATTATGAGATTTGATGATGGATATCAAGGTATTCTATATGAGGGCTTTACTATATATCGGTAGGTTGAGTTGAATTGAGTTTTCTTATATTATTACACTCTTGAATTGTATGATTTTGAACAAGCATTAAATACCCACCAAGTGTTTAATAATGTCTTGACAAGGATTCTCAAGTTATTGATGATCTATTGTATGATTTATAGGTCAAGTAACTTTATGATAATTTTGGACTTTCAAAAATGTATTGAATTCATGAAAATGTCTATCATGTTGTAAATGCTAGATTAAGCCCTTTTTCAAAGATTTTACCTCTTGTGGGCTTTTGATGTAAATGCAAGGGTAATGTTTGATGATGATCTATTCTTATGTTTTAAAGTTAGGCCCACCATTAGAGGTCAAAGATATTTTAGAGTTACTCATATCATGTTTCTATGTTTATTACAAATGGATAAAGTGTGATTATTTCAATTATTCCATGAGATTAGGCTTAACACCGATTGATTAAATGCGGCATGGACCATCTCCATGGATTCATATTCCTTTCCTCAAACTTTGTGCCAACATAGGAGTATACTTTACCCTTGCTTTACTAGTGGATCCATTTAGTGTACTCTCTTTTGAAATTCTTCCCGAAATAGGATGGGATCCCATAAGGTGATGTTTCTTGTGATATCCTTTCCAAAATGGGATGGGTTCTCGAAACGAAAGTTACTTCTTTGAATTGGGATGGGCTCCCGTAAGGTGAAGTATGGTTTACCTTGGCAAGTACACCATCTCTTTACCAATAAGGGGTAATCATCAGGATTCCAAGTTGTAGCTCTCTTGGTCTTATTCTTTGTCGGTTGAGGTCTCTTCCCATATATGTATTATGTTCTATGCAAGTTGAATGATTTATAAGAATGTTTTACTTCAAGCATTAGTCATGCATGCCATATTGAAATTATGCTATCTATTGACTACAATTATGCATTTTGACTATGCTGGTTTATGTCTTGTTGTATTGCATTTAGTACATTTAAATGTACTAATGCATACTTTACGACTACATGATATCACCACGTAGGGATCGGAGCTCCTCTTGATCATCCTACACGTGGCTAGTGAGATTCTATGAAGATAAGCTTTGGTGAGTCCTCAAGTTCGAGGACACTATCTGCTTTCTCTTACTATTCCTAAGACTTCTTTATGTTGATCATTTGACATTATGAGAGTGAGCCCAGAAAGTGTATTTTCCCCTACTCCATTCTATGTTTAGAGGTGTTGTTAGAATATTATGATGTATTTATGTTATAAGCTTGATTTCTTATGCTTTTACGATTATCAAAGACTTTTCCTTAGCCTCGCTTCCCCTTTTATATTATCTCTTGTTGTTGTTCACTTTGCTCCGCGACCAACGATATGTGGTTGGTATGCTAAGAGGCTTGTTAGGGTTCCTTAGGGTTCCCATTCTCCTTATCACACCTAGGCCTTAGGCATGGTCATGAAAAATTTTGTATTAGAGAACTAGGTTGTCAATGGTCCTCAAAATCCAACATACTATGTCGATTAGAGTCTTATTCATGGTTGGGAAGCACGCCACAACTATATATGAGAGGCTATGAGGCATTCTAGAAAATGTTTTACCTTTTCATGATCTATGTCGTGCTGTAGAGATAAGTCTCGTAAGCCTTATTACTAATCCATAGCCATTATGTTTTAGAACATGTCTCAAGCTATTCAAAACGGTGTCATTTCTAATGCGGAGGTTCGTAATGCTCTATGGATATTGGCCAAAGTTATTACCACCTAACTCAACCAATTGGTGGGCACCCTCGAGAGCTCAAATGATAAGAGGGAGAGAAAAAGGCCAAGAGAGCCCGAGTTGAGGGTGCTTCATCTTCTACTACACTACTGGTGCCCAAGTGCCCAAAGAAAAGGACTTTTTTTGCCATTTATCAAGGGTGTAGTAAGAAACATCAAGGAAAGTGTTTGGTGGGAACTGTGGATTGTTTAAAGCATGGCGGTATTAGGCATAAGATGAGGGATTTCCTGGTGGCCTCTAGGGAAGGGAAAAGAAGGGTCCAAATTGAAGGTGGCAATGGTAGGAGGACTCGCCCTAGGTGCCCAAAATGTAGGAGAAACCATAATAGCAAATGTTGGTAGAACACAGTATGTGTTATTAGTGTGCCAAGATGGTCCACAAGATTGTTGATTGTATATATGCTCCAAGGAAAGGCAAGGGTGTTGGTGTTCAAGCTTCCCCTCTATGCTATGAGTGTGGAAAGTACCATCCGAGAGGTTGTTTAGCCGGTTCGAGTGCATGTTACTAATAGACTTGGCATAGTGCTTCACGAGTACAAACAACAACAACAACATACCAAGTAAAATCCCACAAGTGGGGTCTGGGGAGGGTAGAATGTGCGCAGACCTTATCACTACCATAGAAGTAGAGAGGCTGTTTCCTGGGAACCCTCATCTCAAAACCCGTAGCAGAAAAAACTAGATATGATAAAAGGAAGGGAACACATGATGTAAAAGAAAGAAAGAAAAAGAAAAAAAACACTAACACATACGACAGATAAAGCAAACAAAAAACATCAAACCCTACCATTAGCCTGCTACTCTAATTCACAACCTCCACTTTTTTCTATCTAAGGTCATGTCCTCAATGAGTTCAAGTTATGTCATATCATGTCTAATCATCTCCCTCTAGAACTTTTTCGGCCTACCTCTACTCCTCCGAGTATCTCCCAAAGCCAATCTCTCACACCTCCTAATAGGAGCATCGGTGCTCCTTTTCTTCACATGTCCAAACCATCGCAGTCTCGCTTCTCTCATCTTTTCGACCACCGGGGCCACCTCCAGCTTCTCCCGAATGGTCTCATTCCTAACCTTGTCACTCTTGGTGTGGCCACATATCCATCTCTACAACATGCATCTTCTGAACATGTGCCTTTTTAATTGGCCAACACTCTACTCCATACAACAACGATGGTCTAACCACCATTATGTAAAACTTACCTTTGAGTTTAGGTGGTATCTTCTTGTCACACAATACTCCAGAGGCAAGCCTTCATTTAGTCCATGCTGCCCAATACGATGTGTGACATCCTCATCGATATCGCCACTACTCTGGATGATGGACCCAAGATACTTAAAGTTTTCCCTCTTGGGGATAGGTTGAGTGGCAAGTCTCACATCAAATTTTGCCTCATCCCTCTCACCACTGAAATTTCACTCCATGTATTCAGTTTTGATCCTGCTCAACTTGAAACCTTTGGACTCTAAGGCGTGTCTCCAGGCCTCCAACCTATCATTAACTTTAGTCTGAGTCTCATTAATCAATATTATGTCATCTGCAAATAACATACACCATAGAACCTCCTCTTAGATAGACCACGTCAGCTCGTCCATCACCAAGGCAAACAAGAAAGGGCTCAACACAGATCCTTGGTAGAGTCCTATCTCGACAGGAAAATACCTTGAGTCTCCTCCCACCGTTCTTACTCAAGTTTTGGATCCATCGTACATGTCGTTAATCGCCTTGATATAGTGCTTCACGAGTATGTTAAATATATTTTATTTTGATATGTATGCATTGGTAGAACCGGGTGCCACTCTTTCTTTCATTACTCCTTTTATTGCCAACAAGCTTCATGTTAGTCCTGAATTGTTGTGTGAACCTTATGAAATGTCTACCCCATTGGTGCGTCCATTATTGCTAGAAGAGTGTATAGAAATTTTCCCATGTTCATTTTGCATAAAAACTTGCCATGTGATTTTGTTGAATTAAATATGGTGGATTTTGATGTCATTCTTGGGATGGATTGGTTTCATGCATATTATGCTTCTATTGATTGTAGAACCCGTAGAGTTAAATTCCAATTCCCTAGTGAGCCTGTCCTTGATTGGGAAAATCATGATGTAGTGATCAAGGGTAGATTTATTTCTTGTCTTAAAGCCCAAAAGTTGATTTCTAAGGGTTGTCTCTATCATCTTGTGAGGGTTAGGGATGTTGACTCAAAGTCCTTCCAATTGAGTTTGTTCCGGTGGTTAATGTGTTTCTTGATGTCTTTTCCAATGAACTTCCCAGTGTTCCTCCCTAAATGGAAATAGATTTTGATATAGACCTCCTTCCCGATACTCAACCTTTTTTATTCCCCCTTACCGTATGGCCGCAGTCGAATTGAAGGAGTTAAAGGAGAAATTGAGGGATTTGTTGGAGAAGGGTTTTATAAGGCTTATTAAGTCACCATGGGGTGCACCGGTGTTATTTGTGAAGAAAAAGCATGGTTCTCTTAGAATGTGCATTGATTACCGACAACTTAATAGGGGCTAGTCACTTTTCTAAGATTGATATTTGGTCCAGGTATCACCAAGTGAAAATAAGGGAGTGTGATATTCCTAAGACGGCTTTCCGAACTAGGTATGGGCACTTTGAGTTTGTGGTTATGTTCTTTGGGTTGACTAATGCACTAGCTATATTTATGGATATTATGAATAAGGTCTTTAAACCCTACCTTGACTTGTTTATGGTGATTTTTTTTATTGATGATATCTTAATTTATTCCCATAGTGAGGAGAAGCATGTGAGTCACTTGAGGGTGGTGCTACAAAAATTGACGTAAGAAACGTTGTATGCTAAACATGAGAAATGTGAGTTTTGGTTGCAAAAAGATGTCTTTCTATGTCATATAATGTCGACGGATAGTACTAAGGTGGATCGTAAGACGACAGAGGTGAATAGAAATTGGTCTAGACCTTTGACCCCATCGGATATTAGAAGCTTCTTGGGCATAGTGCATTATTACCGGAGATTTGTAAATGGATTCTCTTTTATTGCTTCTCCTATGACTATGTTGACCCAAAAGAAGGCTAAATTTGTGTGGACCGATGAGTGTGAAAGGAATTTCTAAACCTTGAAGGATAAGCTTCTCTCTGCCCCTATCTTGTCACTACCGGAAGGGTAAGAAGGGTTTGTTATGTAATGTGATGCCTCAAGAATTGGTTTGGGTTGTGTTTAGATGCAAAATAGTAAGGGGATAGCTTATGCCTCTAGAAAACTTAAGGTGCATGAAAAGAAATATCCTACTCATGATCTTGAATTAATCGCCACGGTATGTGCTTTGAAAATTTGTCATCATTATTTGTATAGGATGCATGTTGATGCGTTCACCGATCATAAGAGTCTCCAATATGCGTTCACTCGAAAAGATCTTAACTTGAGACAAAGAAGGTGGTTAGAGCTTCTTAAGAATTATGATATGAGTATGCATTAGCATCCTAGTAAGGCTAATGTTGTGGCCAATGCTTTGAGTAGGGTGTCTATGGTAGTGTAGCTCATGTTGGTAATGGTTGCAAGGTGGTGGCTAGTAAGGTCCATCAGTTGGCTAGATTGGGGGTTAGGTTGGAAGAGGTTGACAATGGTGGTGTAGTGGTGGTTGATGGTTCTAAATCTTCATTAGTTGAGGAGGTAAAGGCAAAGCAAGATCTTGACCCCACGTTGTTAGAGTTGAAGGCCTTGGTGAGAGATGGTAAGATGGAGGTTTTCTCCAGGGGGGAGATGGTGCCCTTAAGTACTAAGGTAGGTTGTGTGCCTAGTATTGATATCTTGAGAGAGAAGATTCTTTATGAGGCTCATAATTCTTCCTATTCTATTCACCCAAGTTCTACAATGATGTATAGAGATTTGAGAAAGGTGTATTGGTTGGGAGGTATGAAGAAAGAATTGTTAGGTTTCTATCCGATTGTCATAATTGCAAATAAGTTAAAGCTGAGCATCAAAGGTGTCCTAGCCCAAGATATAGAGATACCTACTTGGAAGTGGGAGGAATTCAACATGGATTTTGTGGTTGGGTTTCCTAAGTCTAGAAAGGGTTTTGATTTTATTTGGGTTGTGGTTAATAGAATGACAAAGTCGGCTCATTTCCTACCGGTCAAAACTATTTATGGTGCCGAAGATTATGCTAGGTTGTACATCCATGAGTTGGTTAGATTGCATGGGGTACCTTTTTCTGTCATTTTGGATCATGGTGCTTAATTCACTTCTTACTAATAGAGGTCCTTCCAAAGGGGTCTCGGTATCAAGGTTAAGCTTAATACGGCCTTTCATCCCCAAATGGATAGCCAAGCCAAGAGAACTATCCAAACTCTTGAGGATATGCTTAGAGCTTCTATTTTGGAACTTAAGGATAGTTGAGATGATCATCTTCCACTAATTTAGTATGCCTATAATAATAGTTACCATGCAAGCATTGTTATAGCTCCTTTTGAGGCTCTTTATGGCAGACGTTGTAGATCACCGGTTGGGTGGTTGAAGTGGCAAAGATGGTTTTGTTGGGTCCGGATTTGGTTGTGGAGGCCTTAGAGAAAGTGAGTATGATAAGAGATATATTGAAAACAGCCCCAAGTAGACAAAAGTCCTAGGCCAATGTGAAGTTAGGGGATCTTGAATTTAAGGTTGATGATTGTGTATATTTGAAGATTTCACCTATGAATGGTGTGGTTCATTTTGGTAAAAAGTACAAATTGAGTCCAATATTTTTGGGTCCTTATATGGTGTTAAGGAGGATTAGTAAGGTGGCATATGAGTTGGAATTGCCTAGTGGAATGAATATGGTTCATTCAGTACTCCATGTATCTATATTGAGGAGTATGTGGGGTGACCCAATTGCTATTGTGTGTTTAGATGTTGTGGATGTTGTTGAAGACATTTTACTTATAGACAGGCTCTGGTAGAAGTTTTGTATAGGCAAGTAAAGAGGTTGAGGAACAAGAATGTTGCTTTCGTCATGGTTCTTTCGAGAAACCAACAAGTTGAGAGTGCTACATGGAAAGCCGAGGCAGACATGCAAAAGCGATATCCCTATCTCTTCCATTTTACTCAAAGCTAAGGTACTAATTTAATTCCCCTATGTGATTTCACGTCTTCAATTTTAGCCCCTATTTCATTTGCATGCATTCATGTTTGTGTTGACAAGTTCATGATGGTTTTGGCACTTATGTTGAGATTTTTGAAATGATGTTTAAGTGCATTGTCACATTCATTTTTTGGACTGAAATTATCTTGATTAATTCTCTTATATATGTTTCTTTTACATTCGGGGATGAATGTTCCCAAGGGGGAGATATTGAAACACCCCAAAAAGTACCCGAAAATGTGCCTCAGAAATGCCCAAATTTGTAATTTTTATGTATCTCAAAATTTATGCGTGATATCAAAAATCTGACTTCATATTCTTGTTCAGGGGGCAAAATTAAGTGGGGAATGGATATAACCCAAATTTTAGAGAACCTGCAGGGAAAAATGAATTTTGCAAAAATTTTATTTCCAAAGAGGGTGCACGTTTCCGCGTCGCAGAGATGTGTATTTTGTGCCAGTTTTCCTGTATCGGTCCAAGGTCTTTGGGTATTGGACCTTAGACTTCCTATGTATAAAAACACCTATACTTAGTCATTGTTTCAACTCCATATCATAGAAGACATTACCCAAAACCCTCTCAAATACTTAGAGAAATATTTCACCCAAATTCTAGTGTCCCAATCTCATTCTGGATCTCAAGGATTTCATCCAAGCTTCAAATTTTCAATCATATCTTCATCAAGGAAATCTACGAAGTTGAGGTATATGGATTTTAACCATTAGATCCTTTCACCAATGATGGATAATCTTCCTTTTTACCTAAATTGTATGATTTCAAGTTAGATTATCTATGGGTATCTCTTACTATGAAAGTTCTATGTTGGGGTTTCATAAAATATGATTGTTTAAGCATGTTTTGAGCTATGAATCTATGATCCATTATGTGATTTGTTGAACAGTTTTGATGTAGCTTGCATAAGGGTATTACAAAGTATTGGTGGGTGGGTTAACATTGATTTTTCTCATATGATTTCACTTTTGAATTGTATGATTTGTACTAGCATTATACTCCCGCCAAATGTTTGATAAAATGTCTAGTTATCGAATCTTGAGACACACAAGGTTTAATGCGTGTCATATGAGTTAAGTAATTTTATGATGATGAAAGGTATGTATATATGAGTTGTTTTCATTAAAGGTATCTATAGTGTTGTATGTTGACCACATATAGTTGAGAAGGTGTTATGCCTCAAAAACTATGATTAGGGGGCTAGTATGCCAATCTACCAATTAGGGGGAATATTCCTCAGTCACTATGATAAGGGGTGGTCATGCTCATCTACCAATTGGGGGTATATTCCTCAATCACTTTGATGGGGGTGGTCATGCTCATCTACCATGTCGATAGGTATATACCTTGACCACTATGATGGGGTGTGGTATGCCCATCTACCAATTGAGTGGTAAATTTCTCATTCACTTCCAACAAGTGGTAATACCTTGAATTCCAAGTACTATGCTTGGCCTATAAAGGTGACCACTTCCTAAATATGTAATACATTCTATATAAACATGTTTTACTTCAAGCATCATTCATGCATGCCATATTGATATTATGCTCATTCATTGCCTAATTAAGCATTTCGATTATATCACTTATCTCTTATTGTATTGCATCCTACATTATTCGTATATTCAAATGTATTAATGCATACTCTATGCGTACATGATGTTACCATGTAGGAACCGGAGCCCCATTTGATCATCCTCCTCCTCGTGGCTAATTAGTTCTCTTGAAGACAAGTTATCGGTGAGTCCTTAGGTTCAAGGACACTAGAATTGCTCTTTTATTCTTGTTATCTCTTTATGTTGCACTTTGATACTAAAGGGTGAGCCCGTAAAGTTATCTTGCCCCTCGCTAGAATCTAAGCTTAGAGGTTTTGTTGGACAAGTTATGTAATGATGCTTTGATCCTTGACTCTATTGACACTTGCATGTTTTTAAGCTATGAAAGATTCCCTTAGCCCCTTTATCCTTATTTTATTCTTTGTGTTGTTTAATTGCTTCCGCAACCAAGGATATGTGAGTGATATGCTCAAAGGCTTGTTTGGGGTCCCTTCGTGTTCCCCATTCATCGTGTCACCTCCAGGACCTAGGGTTTGAATCGTAAGAAAGATGGTATTAGATCACTAGGTTGTTAATGGTCCTCAGCATCCAACATACTGTGTCGATTAGATTCTTATTCATGGTTGTAAAGTGCACCACGACTATGAGTAATAGGCTATGAGACATTTAAGAAAATGTTTCCCTTCTTCATGATCTATGTCGTGCTATAGAAGTTAGGTAAGGTTTCCCCTCTAACGAATATTCTATGCCATTTTAGAGCATGCCTACTAAAAGAGGAAGAAAAGCTCGCGCACCCGAGAAACAACCGACTTCTCTCGCTCCTCAAGATGGGGGAGTAGCTCATGAGGAATTCCGGTATGCTATCACCATTCTATCCCATACCATGACTAATCAAATCAACCAAGGGGCCCGAGCTCCTCATGTTTCCACACCAGCTTCAAGGGTAAGAGACTCTACTAGGATGAACCTACCGAAGTTCCATGGGTTGAAATGGATGAGGACACTCAAGAATTTATTGATGAAGTACAAAAAGTGTTGTCTATCATGAGGGTTAATTGGAGGAGAAGGTAGAGTTGGTGGCATACAAACTCAAGGGGTGGCTCAAATATGGTATGTCCAATAGAAAACGGAGAAGGGGAACAACAATGGCATCCTTTGGGAAGAGTTTAAGGCATCATTTATCAACCGGTTCTTCCTTCTTGAGCTTAAGGAGGCCAAAATGATGGAGTTCATTAATTTAAAGCAAGGATCTATGAGTGTGAGGGAGTATTCCTTCAAGTTTAACCAACTCTCCAAATATGCTCCACAATTAGTTGCTGACCCTAGGTCTAGAATGAACAAGTTTGTGATGGGGATATCTGATTTGGTTAATGAGGAGTGTCATGCCACTATGTTTATTAGTGATATGGAGTTTTCCTGCCTAATGACATATGCCAAACAAATGGGGAGGAGGGAGAAGCTTAGAAAAAAAGATGAGTGAGGTAAGGCCAAGAGGGCCCGTTTTGAGGATCGGTTCAAAGTCCCAAGGGTGATCAATTTCATCAAGGCCAGGGTTCTTCTCATGGTCCTAATAGAAGGTTTTCCAATAACAACCCAAGGGTCTAAGATGATGGTGGTGTGGTGCCTAATGTTATGTGTCCCAAAATATGGTAAGAGTCATAGTGGCCCATGTTTGAATGACACCAATGCTTGTTTTGGTTATCGTGAAGTGGGACATAAGGTGATGGATTTCCCTTGAAATCGGAACAAGGGTAAGAATGTTCATCCATAAGGTGCAAATACGATTCCTAAGGGAAGAGGTGGCCAACAAGGTGGTGCCCCAAGGCACAATCGATTATATCATGAGGTGCTCGATGTCATCACCGATATGTTAAAAGTCTTTGATTTTGATGTGTATGCATTGATAGACCCAGGTTCCACTCTTTCTTTTGTTACTCCTTTTGTTGCCAAATAGTTTTATGTTGAACCCGAATTGTTGTGTAAGCCTTATGAGGTGTCTACTCCGGTTGGTGCATCTGTTGTTGCTAGAAGAGTCTATAAAATTTTCCCGTTTACATTTTGAATGAAATATTTCCTTATGCTTTTGTTGAGTTGGATATGGTGGATTTTGATGTCATTTTTGGGATGGATTGGTTGCATGCATATTATGCTTTTATTGATTGTAGAACCCATAGGGTCAAATTATAATTCCCTAATGAACCCATCCTTAAGTGGGAAAGTCATGATGTAGTGGTCAAGGGTAGATTCATTTCTTACATTAAAGCCCATAAGTTGATTTCTAAGGGTTGTTTGTATCACCTTGTGAGGGTTAGGGATGTTGAGCCCAAGGTCCTTCCTATTGAGTCGATTTAGGTGGTTAATGAGTTTCTTGATGTCTTCCCTAATGATTTTCTCGATGTTCTTCCCGAAAGGGAAACATACATTGGTATAGACTCCTTCTTAATACTCAACCCATATTTATTACCCCTTACCGTATGGCCCCGGCGGGGTTAAAGGAGTTAAAGGATCAAGTGAGGGATTTGTTGGAGAAGGGTTTTATTAGGCTTATCCAATCACCTTGGGCTGCATCGGTGTTAATTGTGAAAAAGAAAGATGGTTCCCTTAGATTGTGCATTGACTACCGGCAACTTAATAGGGTCACCATAAAAAATAAGTACCCTCTACCAAGGATTGATGATCTCTTTGACCGACTTCAAAGGGCTAGTCACTTTTCTAATATTGATCTTCGGTCTAGGTATCACCAAGTGAAAGTGAGGGAGTGTGACATTCCTAAGATGGCCTTCTGGACTAGGTATTGGCACTATGCATTTGTGGTTATGTCCTTCGGTTTGACTAATGCACCAGCCATCTTAATGGATCTTATGAATAGGGTCTTCAAACACTACCTTTATTTGTTTGTTATGGTCTTCATTGATGATATTTTGATTTATTCCCATAGTGAGAAGGAGTATGTGAGTCTCTTGAGGGTGGTGCTACGAAAATTGAGGGAAGAAACATTTTATGCTAAAATATGACAAAATGTGAGTTTTGGTTGCAAGAGGTTGGCTTTCGATGTCATGTAATATTGGGGGATGGTATTAAGGTGGATCATAAGAAGATGGAGGTGATTAGAAATTGGTCTAGACCTTTGACCCCATCGGATATTAGAAGCTTCTTGGGCTTAGCGTTATTATTGAAGATTTGTGAATGGGTTCTCTTCTATTGCTTCTCCTATGACTAAGTTGACCCAAAAGAAGGCTAAATTTGTGTGGACTGATGGGTGTGAAAGGATTTTCTAAACCTTAAAGGATAAGCTTGTCTCTGCTCCTATCTTATCACTGACGAAAGGGTTAGAAGGTCTGATTGTGTATTGTAATGCCTCAAGAATTGGTTTGGGTTGTGTTTTGATCCAAAATGGTAAGGTGATAGCTTAAGCCTCTAGAAAACTTAAGATACATTAAAAGAATTATCCTACCCATGATCTCCAATTGGCCGTTGTAGTATTTATTTTGAAAATTTGGCGCCATTATTTGTATGGGATGCATGTTGATGTGTTCACCGATCATAAAAGTAACCAATATGTGTTCACTCAAAAAAATCTTAACTTGAGACAAAGAAGGTGGTTAGAGCTTCTTAGGGATTATGATATGAGTGTGTATTATCATCCCAGTAAGGCTAATGTTGTGGCCGAAACTTTGTGTAGGGTGTCTATGGGTAGCCTAGCTCATGTTAGTGATAGTGGCAAGGAGGTGGCTAGAAAGGTCTATCGGTTCACTAGATTGGGGGTTAGGTTAGAAGACATTAAAAATGGTGATGTAGTGGTGATTGATGCTTCTAAATATTTATTCGTTGAAGAGGTAAAGGAAAAACAAGATCTTGAACCTACCTTGTTAAAGGTGAAGGCTTTGGTAAGAGATGGTACGGTGGAGGTTTTCTCCCAAGGGGGAGATGGTGGCCGTAGGTACCAAGGTAGGTTGTGTGTACCTGGTGTATATGGCTTGAGGGAGAAGATTCTTGATGAGGCTCATAATTCTCAATTCTATAGACCCCAGTTTTACAAAGATGTATAGAGATTTGAGAGAGGTGTATTGGTGGGGAGGTATGAAGAAAGCCATTGTCAGGTTTCTATTGGGTTGTAATAATTGCCAACAAGTCAAAGCTTAGCATTAAATGTTGGGTGCTCTATCCTATGACATAGAGATCCCTACTTGGAAGTGGGAGGAAATTAACATGGATTTTGTGGTTAGGTTGCCTATGACAAGAAAGGGTTTTGATTCCATTTGGGTTATGGTTGATAGGATAACAAAGTCGACTCATTTCCTACCAATCAAAACTACTTATGGTGCCGAAGATTATGCTAGGTTGTACATCTATGAGTTGGTTAGATTGCATGGGGTACCTTTGTCTATCATTTCTTATAGTGGTGCTCAATTCACTCTATACTTTTGGAGGTCCTTCCAAAGGGGCCTCGGTACCAAGGTTAATCTTAGTACTACTTTTCACCCCCAAACGGATGACCAAGCCGAGAGAACTATCCAAACTCTTGAGGATATGCTTAGAGTTTGTGTTTTAGAGTTTAAGGGTAGTTGGGATTATAATTTTCAACTAATTTAGTTTGCTTATAATAGTAGCTACTATGCAAGCATTGGTATGTCTCCTTTTGAGGCTCTTTATGGAAGACGTTGTAGATCACCGATTGGGTGGTTTGAAGTTGGAGAGATGGTTTTGTTGGATCTAGATTTGGTTATGGAGGCCTTAGAGAAAATGAGGATGATAAGAGAGAGGTTGAAAACAACACCGGTGATTTGAAGTGGGAGAAATGGTTTTGCTGGTTTGGATTTGGTTATGAAGACCTTAGAGAAAGTGAGGTTGATAAGACAGAGATTGAAAACAGCCCAAAGTGGACAAATGTCCTATTCTGGTGTGAGGATAAGAGATCTTGACTTTAAGGTTGATAATTGCGTCTGTTTGAAGGTTTCACCCATGAAGGGTGAGGTTCGTTTTGTTCAAATGGGTAAATTGAGTCCAAGATTTGTGGGTCTTTATAGGGTGTTGAGGAGGATAGGTAAGGTGGTGTATGAGTTGGAATTGCCTAGTGGAATGGATATGGTTCATCCGGTATTCTATGTATCTATGTTGAGGAAGTGTGTGGGTATCCCAAATGCTATTGTGCGTTTAGATGTTGTGAGTGTTTTTAAGGACAATATGACTTATGAAGAAGTTCCGGTAGAAATTTTTCATAGGCAAGTAAAGAGGTTGAGGAATAAGGATGTTGCTTCTATCAAGGTTCTTTCGAGAAACCAAAAAGTTGAGAGTGTTACGTGGGAAGACGAGGTGGACATGTAAAAGTGATATCCTTATCTCTTCCATTCTACTTAAGCCTAAGGTTCTAATTTAAGTCCCCTATATTATTTCTCAAGTCTTAAGTTTCAGCCCTTCTTTCATTAGTATGCATTCATATTTGTGTTAGCAAGTTCATGATGTTTTTGATACTTATGTTGAGATTTTTGAAATGATATTTAAGTGCATTGTTGCATTTATATTTTGGGCTGAAATTATCTTGATTACTTCTCTTATATATGTTTCTTTTACATTTGGGGATGAATGGTCCCAAGGGGGAGATACTGAAACAGCCCAAAAATTGCCCAAAATATGCCTGGAAAATGCCCAAATTCGTAATTTTCATATATCTCAAAATTGGTGTGTGATATTAAAAATCTAGCTTCATATTCTTGTTCAGGAGGAAAATTCTAGTGGGACATGGACATAACCTAAATATTGGACGACCCATAGCGAAAAACGAATTTCACAAAAATTTCATTTCCAGAGAGGGTGTGCGTTTCCGCGTCGCAGAGATGTGTATTTTGTGTCAGTTTTCCTGTTTCGTTCCAAGACCTTTAATTCTTGGGCCTAGGTCCTCCTATGCGTAAAAACACCTATACTTGGTCATTTTTTTCAACTCCATATCATAGAAGACATTCCCCAAAACCCTTTCAGATACTTAGAAAAATATTTCACCCAAATTTTAGTGTCCTAATCTCATTCTGGATCTCAAGGATTTCATTCTTCAAATTCTCAATCAAAGCTTAATCAAGGAAATCTCCAAAGTTGAGGCATGTCGGTTTCAACCATTGGGTCGATTGACCCATGGTGCCTAATCTTCCTTTTTACCTAAATTGCATGATTTCAAGTTAGATTATCTATGGGTATCTCTTACAATGAAAGTTGATTATAAACTATGTTGAGGTTTCATAAAATGTGGTTGTTTAAGCATGTTTTGAGCTATGACTATATAATCCATTATGTGATATGATGAAGGGTTTTGATGTATCTTGCATGAGGGTATTACCTAGTGTTGGTGGGTGGGTCTACATTGTTTTTTCTCATACAATTTCCCTCTTGAGTTACATGATTTTGTACTATCATTACAAACCCACCAAGTGTTTGATAAAATCTATGGTTGTGGAATCTTGAGACATTGAAGGTCTAATGCATGGCATATTAGTTAAATGACTTTATGATGATGAAAGGTATGTATTATGAGTTGTTTTCATGAAAGGTATCTATAGTGTTGTAAGTTGACCACACCTAGTTAAGGATGTGTTATGCCTCAACCATTATGATGGGGGTGGTATGCCCATCTACCAATTGGGGAGTATATTCCTCAATCACCTTGATGGGGGAGGGGGGGGTCATGCTCATCTACCAACTGGGATTATATTCCTCAATCACTTTGATAGGGGCTAGTTACGCTCATCTACCATGTTGACGGGTATATACCTTGACCACTATGATGGGGGAGGGGTGGTATGCCCATCTACTAATTGAGGGGTAAATTTCTCAATCACTTTCGAAGGATTGGTCATACCTTGGATTCCAAGTACGAGTTTGCTTGGTCTATAGAGGTGGTCTATTCCTACATGTGTAATATGTTCTGTATAAGTATGTTTTATTTCAAGTATCATTCATGCATGCGATATTGCTATTATACTCATTCATTGCCTAATTAAGCATTTCGATATGTCTCTTATCTCTTTTTGCATTGCATCCTACATACTTAGTATATTCAAACATACTAACATATACTTTATGCATACATGATATTACCATGAAGGAACCCGAGCCCCATTTGATCATCCTACTCCTCGTGGCTAGTTAGTTCTCTTGAAGACAAGCTATAGGTGAGTCCTCAAGTTCAGGGACACTAGCTTTGCTCTTTTATTCTTGATATCTCTTTTTGTTGCACTTTGATACTAAAGGGTGAGCCCGGAAAGCTGTCTTGGTCCCTGCTCGAATCTAAGCTTAGAGGTGTTGTTGGACAAGTTATGTAAAGATGCTTTGAGCCTTGAATCTCTTGACTCTGGCGTGTTTTTAAGCTATGAAAGACTCTCTTAGCCCTTTTATCCTTATTTTATTCTTTATGTTGTTTAATTGCTTCAGTGACCAAGGATGTCTGAGTGATATGATTAGAGGCTTGTTTGGGACCCTTCAGGTTCCCTCTTCACCATCTCACGTCTAGGCCCTAGGCTTGGGTCGTGACACTTACCAACACGTCTCAATATCTCAAATGTCCCAATATATAAAGGTCTAAGCTTTCCTCGTCTACCAAACCATATCACACTTTTGAAGGGCGACACCGGTAGAAGTACTTCATCAATAATACTGAAGGATAAGGTCAGCGCCTAAGATTTGCATAACTCTGATGGAAGCTCTAAGTTGTCTTACATCTATCCAGAATCACCCAAACTCTTTATAATACATCCTGAAACAAGTCTATGTGTACAGTCTAGGCTCGGAGGACTCGAACCAACCAACCGTTGTACGATAATGCGTACCACATAGGGCCTTAAATAGGGCTATTTAAATACTCCAGTGGTAATTGTTGTTGTTTGCAAACTCCGCTAAAAGCAAAACCTAGGACCTGAGCCTCAAAATATAATACATAGAACCATAAAATATCTTCCAAGACCTAAATAGTGCATTCTAATCATCCATCTATCTGGCGTGAAATACGATGCTGAGGTACACCTAGGTGCCTAACTCCCTTTTAAAAGCTCTGTAGAATCTAGATGTGAACTGTGACCCTCGATCTGCGATAATAGACACTGGCACCCCATGTATATAAACCCAAGCTAGTCGTTCAGCACTTAAGTAGATCCCACTAGGAGAAAATGGGAAGACTTGGAAAATCGATCCATAATGACCCATATACTATCAATACCCCTGGAAGTCTAGGGAAACCTCCCAAAATTCATTGTGATTCGCTCCCACTTCCACTTGGGAATGGAAAATCTCTAGAACTCCCTACCAGGCTTTTGATGCTCAACCTGCATCTGATGGCAGTGAAGGCAATGAGATACATAATCTGAGATATCTCTCCTTTTACGATACCACCAGTAATACTGCCTCAAGCCACGATACATTATCACTATGCCAGGATGAATAGAATATCTAGAATCTTGGGTTTCGTGAAAAATAAACTAAATCAAGTTTTAACTATAGGAATGCTTCGCCAGCTGCCATATCATAACACCTCATCTAAATCAATAGATTACCAACCACCCTTATCTCATAATTTTAACTCGTAAAGCTCAACTAAGGCCTCATCCTCAAACATCAACCTTGAATCTGATCAAGTAAGGGAGATTGAGCCCCAACAAAGGCTTATATCTGCCTCTAGATTCTGAAAGATCCAACTGACCATCATGTTATCTGAGGAATAAATGTCTAAAGCTAAGGGTCGCTCCATAATTGGTAGGTAAGCTAGGCTTCCCATACCCTCTGCCCTCTAGATCAAGGAAACTACCACCACGCTCGCATTGCTCAGATGATAGAAGATAGTCAAATCGTAGTCTGCTAGAAGTTTAATCAATGCTGCTTTCTGGAATTTAGGCCCCTTTGACTCAGAATGTACTAAAGGATACAATGGTCCATATAAATCTCATAATAGACCTTGTATAGATAGTTCCACCATATCTTGAGAGCGAAAATTATCGTCGCCGACTCTAGATTATGAGTGTGATAGTTGCGCTGATATGGTCTCAATTGTTAGGAGGCATAAGTGATAACTCACCCTTGTTGCATCAAAACATATATACTTGATACATCACAGTACACAACAAAACCTATTCCCTCAACTTAAAGAGTCAGGATAGGTGCATCGGTTGACAACTCTTTGAGCCTTCGAAAGCTCACCTCAAACTCCTCAGGCCACTCAAAAGGGATACCTTGACAGGTCAATAAGGTCAATGGAGCAGCAATATTTGAAAAACCCTCAATGAAGCATTTGTAGTACCCAACCAAATCAATGAAACCCATATCTTTGTAAAAGATATGGGCCTAGCCTAATCTCAAATGGCCATTATCTTGGCTAAATTAACCATAATGCCTTCCTTGGACACCACGTGCCCCAAAAATGTCACTAACTCCAACCAAAGCTCATACTTTGAGAAATTAGCATAAAGTTGATGATCGCTCAAAGTGTGAAGAACAATCCTCAGGTGTTGCACATGCCCATCCTTGCTCCGCGAGTATGCTAAAATATCATTGATAAATACGGTCACAAAGGAGTCAAGATAGGGCCTAAGTACTTAGGTAATCAAGTCTATAAAAGGTGGCAAAAGTATTAATAAGCCCAAAAGACATCGCCAGAAACTCGTAGGGGACATTGCGGATCTGAAAGGCAGTCATAAGAACATCAGCTACCTTAATACTAGTGGTAATCGAATCTCAGGTCAATCTTAGAAAACATAGTGGTACCCTGAAGTTGATCAAATAAATCATTAATACAAGGTAGAGAGTGACAGTCTTCACTGTCCCCTTATTAAGCTACCTCCAATCTATGCACATTCCTCAAGTCCCATCCTTCTTGTTAACAAATGGGACAGAATCATCTTATGGAGATACGCTTGGAAGAATGAACCTCTTACCCTAGAGGTCCTTAAGCTGAATACTAAGCTCCTGAAGCTCTGCAAGAGCTATCCAATGGGGTGGGACTAATATAGGCTTAGTGTCTGGCTTCAAATCAATAGTGAAGTAAATATCTCTCTCTAGAGGTAGGCCAGGCAGGTCGGTAGGAAGCACATCAATGAACTCTTAGACCACAAGTGTAAAATCAATAGAATCAGGCTCAATAGAAACATCACGAACATAAGCTAAGTAACTTAAACACCTTAAAGAAACTTACAGTAGGCTTGCATAGAAGATATAATCCCTATTAGTGACATAAGCACCCTGCCATAAGACCAAGGAATATCGGGCAAAGCTAAAGTAATATCTTGGGATAAGATTCCAAGACTGCATGATGAGAAGATCACCCGTCCATGCCCAAAATAACATTAAAATCTAACACATCAAGCAAAATAAGATTTGTCCGTGTATCATGCCCCTAAATAGTCACCACACAGGATCTATACACTTTATACACTGTTAAAGAATCCCTATAGGGGTAGAAACATGCAACGATGCCTCTAATGGCTCCAAAACAATAGCCAAACAGGGTGCAAAATACACATATACATAATTGAAAGTAGAAGTTGGGTCAAATAAGGCTCAAGCAGTCTGCTGGCATATAATGATCATAAATAACCTACCCAACCACATCTATGTCAACAATTCCATATGTTATCATAAAACCGGAATTACAAGAAAACTGCATTACTAATAATGGTATAAGCTAACAAGATATAACACACACTCACGACTACTCAAAAATATCAATTAGGCCTATTTCATGAACTCTAACATCTCAGAAAAGTAAACTAGCTACCCTACCTGAATTCTAACCAAATTAATATGATTTTATGCTAACCAAAACAATCTAAAAAAAAAAGGAAGCCATAGCCTACCTGTAGGCCAATCATTCATGCTCCAATTCACCCCGCCTAAGCCTTTCCCTTCCACAAGGCCTCCAAGCTCTTTTATGTTGTCAAAAATAGACTCACAATGTCATTACGTTATTTTGACACTAAAATCACATGAAATAATGATGGGCCAATTTTTGAGCCTAAAATGAGAAATGTGGGCCCTGCATTCAAAGTACCAGAATTGACCTCGAGAACTCATCCCAAACAACATCCTCAGCTTAATCAACAATGCAACAACTAAATTTAAGCCAACATTCAATAGAAATAGGCATACAAACAAAATCTCAGAATCAGATAAAAAGACAAGAAATGGTGGCACCTACAAGGGTGATTCACCAAAAATAAAATGTGGAAATCCAAAACCAACCACCTTACAATGATCCTTGTGAATTTCCATCCAAATGGACCCAAAGATCAATGAAAACAGGCATCCTCAGCTCAAGATGCCACTACTAAAAATCAACCCCAAAATCCAAGTGGTCGCTTAAAGACCCTTCCCAAAAAGGGAAGGCCTTGCTATATCGAGCCCCTGGTCATTATAGAAACATTGCTACATCGAGCTAAGGGTCGCTAAAGTGATAGCTTTTCCTAGAGAAGTTGTTACTTTTGCAAACCTCTGGTCGCTATAGTCAAGTTCCAATAACGATCCATGGCTGGTAAAGCGATGACACTAGTTGATCCACTAAAAAGGTTAATTTCCACAAATTTTTAGTTTTTAATAGGGTACTTAGAATTCACATAGGACTCCTTGAGCATAAATGAACCATGCTGCCTTACCAAATTCGATGCTCTAGATTCAATGGCATGGTCATAATTCTCATAAGAGGTCATTTTGACTAATTGTAGCTCACACTCCTGTGGCTATTTTTAGTCAACTTCCACCGAAGAGCTCGAAATAAGTTTGGAAGCCTTGAGAACCAAATATAAGGCTTTATGCAGTAAATTTAACATTTCAGAGTTGAACGCATTATCGAAATTCTCATTCGATTATTTTTTCAAGAATTTTGACCAAAACCATTGGCTAATTCAGAAGGCTATAATGCAAACTAACTCACACCAAAAGCATTGGTTCTTGAGCCAATCATGCTTCAAGAATAATTAGTCCATCCCAAAGCTAAAAGAACTATTAAAATTCCATTTTGAGGCCATTTAACCATGTTTTGTGCAAAAAACAAATTTTTAAGGTATAAGGCCTTCCAAAATCCGAAAAACTACACAACTTCCTAACAAACGACCAGGCAACTATGCTACCATTTCCAGCAAGTCATAAATAACCTGAGGTCAATATAGGACACTAACGGTAAAAATAACATAGAAAAGAAAAAATAACCCAAAGGGTCATTACAATCTCACCCTTAATTTCACGGGTGAAAGTTCTTTTAATAGTATATATTGTAATGACCCTCTGGTTTATTTATCCAATACTGGATTATTCTATAGTTTAGAGCATTTCTATAGTGAACCTATGTCATGTATGACCTGCTGGCACTGGTAGCTCGATCGCCTGGTCATTCATTTGGAAGTTGTGTAATTTCCCATGTTTTGGAAGGCCTTATACTTTGAAAAATTGATTTTAGTGCAAAACATGGGTAAACAGCCTCAGATCAAAATTCTAACAATTTCATCAATTTAAAATGGACAAAATTTGGCTAGAAGCATGGTCGGCTTAAGTACCATGATTTTTGGTGAATTTGTACCGAATTTTACATTTTAGTATTCAAAATTATCCAATGGTTGACCTTGGTCAATATTCTTGGAAAACATTCCCGAATTAAAATTATGAATGTGCAATTAGCTCCAACATGTCAAATTTAGTCTAGAATGACTTTCTATTTGGTTCTCGAGGCTTTCAAAATCATTTTGAGCCCCTCAGTGGAATTTGGATAAAACGATCATGGGAGTGGGACTCACAATCAATCGTAACAACCTCATATAAAAATTTGACTGCACCATTGAGTCAGACATGTCAAGTTTGGTAGGGTAGCATAGTTTGTTTATATGTATGGGATTCCGTATGAATCCCGAACACACATCAAAATTTTTGGAAACTTGGTGCATATATGTTTTTAGATGATATCTATATCTGGTGTAGCAAAATTGTAGTCCCACGATTGTTGGCCCTTGACCGCATAAATAGCACCAGTGCTCTATGATCACAAGCTAGAAGGCCACATTCGTGAAGGTTGGGTAGTCAAGTCTCTGCATACACAAAGGACCAGGCAACCGCATTCGTGGAGGTTGGGTAAATAATTCAGACATGCTTACAAATATCAGGGTGAGAATTTAGTATTTTTGGATCATTTCTATCTCCCTCAGCTTCGTGGCCTATCTTTTTGTGTATTTTGAGATAAGCCAGATCTTATATGTAATTTTAGTCTACTTTTGGTACTTGTACTTTGTATTTTGTTTATAGTAGCTTTATACTAATGACTTCCAGGTTCTGGGAAAGATCTTCACTTATATTTAGTTTATTTCTTGCTTGTCTTCTTTTATATTGTTTTTTTGTATGTTTATTATATTAGTTTTCCACTGTATACCCGTTATTCATAGTCTTTGTTTATGGATTGGCTTACTTATCGGCAGGTTATACTAGGTGTCATCATGACTAGAGAAATTGGGTCGTGATAGCACAAATCCTTGATAAAGTCTGATCTTAACAAAAAAAAATATTCCTTGCCTCCTCCCAATATTCTTACCTTTTGTGTTGTGCCCATTACTTGCTATTTAGGGTATAGGTTAGGCTTGCCTATTGGGGGTAAACGTAGGCGCCATCATGACTTGTAAATTCAGATCATGACAAGTCGGTGCCAGAGTCCTAGGTTCACTAGTCTCACCTTTACAAAGTTACCGTCTGCTATAGTCCTACGGATGGGTGCAGAAACAACCGTAGCTTATCTTTGGAGGATACAAAATGTACTAGGAATCTCTTCTTGATTGGGTCATGTTTATCACCTTGATTGTGTCATGTCCTTTATCACCCTAATATATATCATTGGTATACATTTTTCCTTCTGACACCTCCAGAGATATCCCTCAGAACTTTTCCATATGCCTTCTCAAGATTAATAAATATCATATGAAGGTCCCTTATTCTTTTTGTATGCTTCTCCAACAGTCTCCAAAAAAGATGGATTTATTCAGTAGTTGATCACCCAGCATGAATCTAAACTGATTCTTTGAAAAAGACACTCCTTTCCTCACCCTAATCTCCACCTACTCTCCCTCAGACCATCATAGTATGGTTTAGAAACTTGATACCCCTGTAATTGTTAAAGTTTTGGATATCACCCTCATTCTTGTATAATGGAACCATTGTACTCCTTCTTCATTTATCTAGCATCTTAGCAATCTTTAAAATAGCATTGAACGACCTAATCAACCACTATATTCCATCTTCGATAGTGTTTTTCCAAAAATCCATAGGAAATGCATCACGTCTGATTGCTCTCCCCCGCTCTTCCTACTAATAGCACATCTAACCTCCTCAACCCTGAAATACCTACAGTAATCAAAATTTTTATGACTATTAGTGTGTGCCAAATCACTCGCTCAATATCGTTGTCCCCCTTTTCATTTAAGAGTTTGTGGAAGTACCTTTGCTTAATGGAAGCCTCGTCCATCAACAGCTCATCATCCTTATCCTTGATGTACTTTACTCGGTCCAAGTCATGAGATTTTCTCTCTCTCTCTCTCTCTCTCTCCTTCTCTCTCTCTCTCTCTTTCTCTCTCTCTCTCTCTCTTTCATGAACCTACACATTTTGTTGTCCTTGTCTTTTTCGTCTAGCTCAAAATACAAACAGTCAAATATTGTTATGTTAGCACTCATGACCGTCGACTTCATTTCTGTCTTCATTGTCTTATAAATATCCTTAATCCTCCATTATTGACCCTCATCCATACACTCCAACCACTTTGTATAGGCAACCTTCTAATCTTCTACTTTGACTTAAACTTCTCCATTCCACCACCAATCACCTTAATGTCCACCAAAGGACCTTCTCGATATCCCTAGTACCTCGGTAGCTACTTTTCTAATGTAACCAATAGTCATGTTTCACATGTTGTTCACATCCCCACTATTACTCTAATCTCTCATACTACTCAACTTCTTCCTCATCTCCTAAGAAAGGGAAGGATTCAAGCCTTTCATCTAATCCTCGATCAGTCATAAAGGGCTTCCTCTTATCCCTTTTAATTTTTAAATCTATTACCAAAAGCCTATGTTGGGAGGGAAATATTTTCACTCGAAATAACCTTACATTCCTTACAAAGGCCTCTATCACCCTCCTAAAAGAGTAAATGATCAATCTGAGTCTTAGTTACCATACTACAAAAGGTAACCAAGTAGTTTTCCCTCTTGATAAAACATGAGTTAACAATGACCAACTAAAAGACTTTAGAAAAATCCAAGAAAGATAACCCACCTCTGTTCCTTTTCCCCAATAACAATCCTCCATGAACATCTTCATAACCACTAGAAGTTGCACCAATATGTCCATTAAAATATCCCCAAATGAAGGTCTTTTTGGTGTTCAGGATACCTCTCACAACCTTATCTAAATCCTCCCAAAAGATCCTTTTGACATCCTCATATAAACCCACTTGAAGAAAACACTAACAACATTCATGATATATCTACCGATAGTAAGTTTAATCAACATCATCCTATCATTATTCCTCCTAATCTCAACCACATACTCTCTAAGGTCCTCGTCTACTAGGATACTGACTACATTTCTATTCATAGAACCTCTGGAATACCATAATTTAAACCTATCCATGTTCCAAGATTTGGTACTACCCATCTAGTCACCTAACAATATGCTATATTAATTTGTTTCCTCTTAAGACACTTCACTATCTCAGTGGACTTCTGTATTAGTGACCCTATGTTCGATGATCCAACTCTTAACTTCACTAAGCTTGTTCCCCTCTTACCATTACTACCTCTCATCTTCGACTCCAACTAAAGATATGACCCTAGTCTACCATTAGTCTCTGATGCCACAAAATTAAGAACAGATAACTCGATAGACTATAGTAGATCAAAAAGATACAAAACCTCAAAATAAATCAACAACCCAATGATACAATGGTATATAGGACAGTAAAATATAATGTAGACAATGCACAATAATCAAAACGCAAAAATGAGAAATCAAAAACAATAATAGTAGGCAATCAATAAGCTCTCTAAAAATAAGTTTCCCACAATAAACAAGTCAAAGAAAAGAAACTCAATTCAATTTCACAATACACAGTCAAGTAACAACAAAGCAATTCAAGAAAATTGATATATTTCCACAACAAACAAATAAAAGAAAGAGAAACCCAATTTAATTTGACAATAAACAAGTTAAATAATAGCAACTCAATTCAAGGAAATTGATACATTTTCACAACAAATAAGTCAAAGAAGACAAAACCAATCTAATTTTGCAATAAACAAGTTAAATATCAACAAACCAATTTCAGAAATTTGATATTTTTCACAATAAACATGTCAAAGAAGAGAAAACCTATTAAATTTCACAACAAAGCCCTCCCTTAGTCTATACGGGGAACTGCCATTATGCTAGCCAAATAACAGCAACCCAATTCAAGAAAATTGACATATTTTCACAATATATATCAATTTTCAAACCCCGACAAGAAATAAAAGAAGAACAGAATGATAAAACCTGGTTTATATTTCACTAAAAACTATTTTCTTAATATTTCATTAGAATTCATTGGAACCCGACAAAATTTGGTGTAGAAATTGGTCATTGGAATCTTTTGACATCTCCGGAGAAGCTCTTTTCGTCAAAAATTTATAACAAATTGATTTGATAAAATGATAAGGAATGTATTCATCCTGGTAGTTTGAGGTCATTAATATCTTGTTATGTAGAACATATATTTCTACTTTATTGTGCTGTTTCATTACAGACAGAGAGAGAAAAAAGGGGAAGTTTTAAAAAAAGAAAAAATACAAAAAGTTGCAAGTTAGAATACGTTGAGTAAAATTTAGGTTAATCTTTACATTGTTGCCTACTCTGTAAACTTCTCATTCATTTTCAAATATCTAATCTAGTCATCGTTTCTCAAATTTTTATGAAACATCCTACATTAAACAATGTCCACTTCTCATGGTAGTCATTATTTGGACAAATAGGTGTTGCATGTGATATTTTAGTTTATAATAGAAGACTTACTCTCTCTATTTTATTTCGTTTTTAAATAAATACCTATTGGGCCATTTTATTTAAAAATAGAACAGCTCAGCCCATACAGTCGAGACCAAAATTAGACGAAATAGCATAACAAAATACAATCAATTTAGCAAAGTTGAAATAGATGGAAAATTCTAGAAAGAGGAAATCAAAGAGGTAATTTGAAGCATCCGGATCTTTGATGTCGGTGCTGGTGTTTTGTGGTTCTCCACAGGGAACTATCTACAGGAATCTTGACGATGCCGAAATATTATCATAGTATGAAGAACTTTGAGCATTTTTTCCTCGTATCCTTCATTGTTAGGATTTTTTGGTGGCTCTTTTTCATTCTTTCTGGGTTTTCTCAATTGCACTCTGGTTCTAAAGATCTTTTCCTTGATGAGAAGGAGTCTCCGATAATTGGGTTTCTCACTCTCTTGAACCGATCTCTCAGTCCAAAAATCACTCGATTTGTACATTTTTGCATCAAGCCAAAGCCCTAGAAATTGGAGAAAGTATTTGGGGTGAGTCATTGATAGCCCCATCTTCTAAAACCCTTTTGTAGGATATAGCAAACCAACAACTTTTCTTCGGTACATCATTCCAGCAAAGTGTTCCGGCGACGTCATTGCTCTAGATTCCAGTGTGGATTTTTGACGAGATAGTCTGGCGAGAAGAAGATTTTGTGGATGTTTTTCAGCGATGTCTACATTCTCTATTTGCCAATATTTTTCCAGCAATATTCAACAATTTTGTGACTAGAACTCCAGGTGATATCTTCCAATTTCTTGTTATTTCTTATTTTAATCATTTGTATTATTTTTCTTTTCCTTTTTCCATATATAGTTTAATCTACTAATGGATTTTTGAGACGAGGGTTCCCAAGAAACAACCTCTCTACCCTATGAGGTATTGGTAAGGTGTACATACATTTAACCTTCCAGACCCCTATTGTGGGATTCTACTGGGTATGTTGTTGTTGTTATTGTTTATCCAAGAAGCTCTATCAGGTGACTTTGACATCTCAAATTAGCTCTCCTTTCTTAAATTATCATTCAATAGATTGAATCCCATAGTAGAGACTCATACCACCATTGAATTTTAAATTATTAATAGATTAATCAAGCTTCCTATACAGCTACTCTAATGGCTTGCCAATGAATGTAGCCTTTCTTCTTCAGAAGTCAAAAGGAGTAAATTTGAAACCTTCAACAACAGCTTGAATTTCTTCAGTCTCTTCTTTAATAGATTGAACCCGACTAGGTTAAACCACTATCTAAGTCAAGAATATCAGTATCTTATATTGTTTAATGCATTACGTTACTTGTGTAAGAATAATTAGTTACTATAGTAAAATACTAATCTCAATCTTTGAGTTCAGATTTCATACCATTTGCAACACATCAAAGCTCTCACCATGTGCATAGTATTGTAACCAAGTAAAAAGTATTTCACATGTCAAAGATTGAATTAGTAGTCTATTTCTGTGCAGTTCTCTTTTGCATCCACTGTAACAACTTATCTTAAGATGAGAAGTCCCACATTGGCAAAACATAAGAGAGATATTCGATATATAAGTAAAAAGGACTGGTCTACATACTGTGAGTCACCTTTTGGGGTGAGCCCAAAGGGACAAATCCATGATGGGCTAGGCCCAAGAGCAGGCAACACTTCACAGTGTTGGGCCAGGTGGTACTAGAGCCACTCCTGTGTCAGCCTTGCCAATGTGTATCAAAGTTCAACTGAGTTTAGGTAAATCCCGGTGAGGCGGGGCAAACCTCAGTATTGATTCTAGGTTAATCCCATGTGGTGGGGCAAACCTCAGCGAGGATGCTAAGTCCATAGAGGGGGTGTATGTAACAATCCATCTTAAGCTGAGAAGTCCCACTTCAGCAAAACACAAGAAAGAAATTAGGTATATAAGTAAAGGACTGTCTATATATGGTGAGGCTCCTTTTGGGGTGAGCCCAAAAGGAAAAAATCCATGAAGGGCTAGGCACAAGAGAGGACAATACTTCACAGTATTAGGCCAGGTCATTACATCTATACTACACATTGTGAAATGATCAACTCTAATTCATTTGAATATACTGTGGAACCTATCAATTTAATTCTCATGCATGTATGGTGTTTTGTACTTGTCTAGGATGATTATCTTTTATCCTGAATTGGTAACTTTCTGAAAAGAATTATATTCATAATTACTTGCCAAATGAAAAGCCAAGTTAGCAAAGAAGTCTGTCAGAGTATTTTCCTCATATAAAGAGTGGTGCTCTTACTAATAGCACCTCCTTTAGCCTATTCATGGAGTTGACAACCATTGTCACACTCCAAATATTTTCTAAATCTAACATTTTTTTCTCTATTTAAATAATTGAATAAATTTTCTCCTTCATTTAGTATAATGTGGTAGAAAGAAAAAGAGAGAAAGAGAAGAAAAACCCATACATCTTTTTGTTTTGCTCTCTCAAAATCTTCACAAGCTAAAAAATGAATTTTGATACTTCGATCAATTATGAGAAAACTAGTTATGTAGATGTTCCTCCATCCTATGTTGGCCTTAGAATTCTCTAGTTGATCATAATACAAATTCTCTTTCAAGCGTAGAAACAATTCTTGAAGAGCGTTCTTTTAAAGGTACATTAATCTTATATTTTCTTTAAGTTCTCTCATATGTATTGAGCTTTTTCCCCCTATTTTTATTGGATCTTCTAGGTAAAATCTATACTTATAGTCTATTATTAAAAGTGAATTTCTATAAAATTAATGATAAATAAATTTATTTTTTCAAATTTCAACACTCAAATCTACTCCAAAAATTTGAATTTAAAATATAAGTCCATGTATAACAACAAAAAACTGAATCATTAATTTTATAGAAATTTGTTTTTTGAATAAAAGACTATAATACAGATTTTACCTAGAAGATCCAACAAGAAATAGGGGAATAGGTTCAATACATATGAAAGAAAACTAAAAGAAGTATAAGATTAATGTACCTTTAAAAGAATGTTCTTCAAGAATTGTTGCTATGTTTGAAAGAGAATTTGCATCATGATCAACCGAGAGAGTTCTAAGGCCAACATAGGTTGGAGGAACATCTGCATAGCTAGTTTTCTCACAATTGATGGAAGTATCAAAAATTATTTTTTAGCCTGTGAAGATCTTGAGAGAGCAAAACAAAAATGATAACAGGAGCCAGCGATAAGAGGATGAGGTAGAGAATGAGCAAGGGGTAGAGGTCGAGAAAAGGTAGCGCCCGCAAGGGTGAAGCCCAAGCTTAGAATTTATCTAAAGGAGAGACCCCTCCTATACCTCAAGTTGAGATAGAGAAGAATGTAGAGATTGAGGTTGAGGAGAACGCAGAAATTGAGTAAAATGTACAAGTTGGGACTGCGGGAGTTCTCCCTCTAGACTCAGCACTTTCCTAGCAAGTATTGACTTTTCTGAGAGGGTTGGCTAGCTAAGGAACCATTCCCATGATGTCTGTTACCCTAGCTCTAATCACTCACCCTAGTTTTTCATCTCTTGGTTTAATGATGTCTCCGTTTGTGACTATGAAAATGGTATTAGAAACAAAGGCACAAGGGACATGCTACATTTTTATGAAGCTTTCCATTTAATAAATGAAACTCAAGAATGTAAGGCAGTATGTGAATTGGCACAATAAGAAGCCAAACAAAAAAATCCAACACAACAAGGCTTATCAAGTTGATGTACTGGATAACACATATTGTACTAAGAAACTACAAGATAGAAGGGAAAAAGAATAGCAAGCTGCTCTAAGATTTATCAAAATCAAGTGGTAGGTTCTAAGAGAATAAAAAATACTAACGAGGAGGCACAAGTTAAAAATGTGGTACTTCAGAAAAAGAGAAGGATCATTCTTTGCTTTCGAAAATAACTACAGAAAACACCACACCGACAATGGACACCAGATCTTGATAAGAAATTAGACAAAGTTCTTCACGAGTTAGGAGAAAAAGTTAAGCATTTAATGATTTAGTTTCTATTCCAACACAGAGAAGTAGAAAAAACAAGAACATTGGTTAAGGAAAATCGTAAGTTGACATTTTCTGAATGTTCACAAATTTACTATTAAATTCTCATTATTTGTCTTACGTATGTCAATTTAGACCCTACTAGACATGTTAGGGAGAGGATGTGTGTTCCGAATTTGACTAAGAAATAGCTCACCTATAGACTAAAGGTATCCGAGTATGAAAAAAAGTAGACAGGATATCCTAGTTATAACATTTATGATTCAAGGTTTTGTCAAATTTTCCTAATATTTTTCATCTTTATGGTCCTTATGTAGAAATACCGATCC
>JAOTQR010083266.1:0-38090 GCA_025774065.1 Solanum ossicruentum
AAAGTTCATGAGTTGTTTCATTTCATACGCATTTCATTGTTTATGTAACATACTCTCTTCATTGCCATATTGTTATGTATGATTATTTACATGTCATATGCTGCCTTACAACCTTATAGCTCCAATATTATGACCACCAAAAGAATAATCTCAAAGGTAATTGAAAGATAAAGTAAAGTATATAGTATGTGATGGGTGGTAGCCCGAGGGGTGGAAGAATCACCTAGCTAGGGACAATCCTATCACGGGTGGTAGCCCGACAGGTTAAGGAAGAACATAGACAGGGATGATACCGATATCCCGAGGGGTGGAAGAATTACCTAGCCAGGGAAAATCTTATTAAGGGTGGTAGCCCGAGGGGTTAAGGAATAACCTAGCCAGGGACGATCCCGATACAATTTACCACTACTGATCAGCTGGTCATTTATAGTACATGATGTGCATAGATTATAAAGTGAAGATAAAGCTATATAAAGAACATAAGATAATCGATCCCAAAGTATAACTAAAGGTGATCTCTTATCTTATAACAGTGCATAGTTTCATTTGAGTTGTATTTCATATACAGTATTTGCTTCCTTACATACTCCGTACATTATCTCGTACTGACGTCCCTTATAGGGGACTTGCATTTCATGCTGCAAGTACAGGTGCTAGTAGATCTCCCCAGTAGAGTACAGGACATTCAGTTGCTGTTACCAAGCTCCAGGTTGTTCTGGAGCTTTGTATGTGTTTAGTGCTTATATGTTTGCATTATATAGTAAATTCAGACGGGGCCTGTCCTGAACATTTGCAGATACTTTTTCTGGACTAGAGGCTTTGTAGACTATGTAAATTAATGTGTGGTCATGTCTCGTACTTTAGATACCGTGGCCCCAACGGCCTAGCTATACACATCTCCTTTTAGCTTGTTATTACCGTTTATCTTCCTATAAGTATGCCAAACGTAGAAACTCCTTATATATATATTTACAAAGCACATAAATATAGGTTGGTTTTTCTAAGCCTTATCGACAACGGGTGCTAGTCCGCCCTAACGGGACTTTAGGGTGTGAAATGATGCCTTGGTAGAGATCTTCTATCGTGTCCTTGATGAGAATAGTCAGGTTTGTACTTTCACTATTATAGAGGGGTATGTTTCTAGATCAACCATTTGCAAGGATTGCAGAGCATATGAAGCAAGTGGTCAAGATGAATCGTGCATAGGGATAATGGGATAAAGCTTCCACAAAAGGTTCATACGCTATGAGTGTTGGTTCAAAGCAAGCCAAAATTAATGAGGAGATTATACAACAACTTGCTCATCTTTGCACAAGCATGGATGTGGTTATCAAGCAAAATCAAGAAAGTGTAAATACGGTAGTTCACCAACCTCCACGTGCATCAATATACGAGGAGCCTTATTTTGAGGAGGACACTTGTTTTGTGAATGATCAAACGGGGTTTTTTTGGACTAATGCCCAAGGGTCTAATCAGGACTTTTGGCGCCAAGGTCAAGGAAACCAAGGTTGAAACTATGGTAGAGATAGAGCTTATAGAGACAACTAAGGTGGTTATTATGATAGGAATAGGGGTCCCGAAGTAGATTAAGGTAGAAGAGATGGTTTCAGAAATGGTCCATATGTGCCACCAGATAATTGTGATGTAAGCACAAGATATTCTAGAATTGAGGAGATGTTTGACTATTTGTTGGGAGACACAAGATGAGATCCTAAAAGGCATGAAATCTGATATTTCAAGTATTAATCAATAGATAGAGTCTCATTCTGGGGCTATTAAATAACTTGAGAAACAATTTGGTCAAGTGTTAACTTTGTTGAATCAGCGTCAGAAGGATACATTTCCTAGCAAAACAGTGCAAAATCCTAAGAATGAAGGCAATGTATGAGAATTACTTTTAGAGGTGGCAAGAGCACCATTGATCATCCTATGCCAGTTGAGGTAGAACATGTTTGTGAGAAGATAGTTGCAAATAATGATATGGTTGAAGGAGATGACTGTGTCAAAGATGGAGTGGGTAAGGCAACTAAAGAGCCATAGAAATATAAGCCCATCCCAAGTCCTCCTCCTCTTTTCCCTCAAAGACTCAATAAGAGGGAGCATGAAGGAAAGTTCAAGCACTTTCTGTCTATGATTAAGAAACTATCTATCAATATCCCTTTTATTGAAGCATTGGAGAAAATGTCGGGCTATGCCAAGTATATGAAGGACTTGATCACTAAGAAGCGCACTGTGAATCAGGATCTTTCTCAAGAGCTTGAACATTGCAGTGTTATCATCATGAAGTCCTTAGCTCAAAGTGTGAACATCCAGGTGCTTTCACCATACCTTGCTGTGGAGTTTGCAATGGCACTATATGATTTGGGTGCTAGTATCAGTTTGATGCCTCTTGTGGTCTATAAGAAGCTTGGTTTGCCGGCCCCTACTCTAACTAACATACAATTGTTGATGGCGGATAGAACAGTGAAGAAGCTTGTGGGGATACTCTATGATGTGTTGGTAAAGGTTGAAAAATTCATATTCCCTGTAGATTTCGTAATTCTAGATTGTGAAGTTGACGTCGATGCCGAAATCATCTTTGGTAGACTATTCCTAGCCACTGGACGAGCTCTAGTGGATATGAAAACTGGTCAACTTAGGTTAAGATTGAATGATAAAGAAGTTTTCACTGACATCCGTCAGTTCATGAAGCATCCTGATGAGCTCAAAATGAGGTTTGGGCAATTGGTGAAGTCTAGTAACCAATTTGTCTAAGTTATGCCGCGACAATTAATCAGGTGCTACTTAGGAGGCAACCTAAGGTTTTTGATGTTATTGATAGTTATAGGTTCATTTTTTCAGTTTTTAGATTCATAGTTAGTTGTTTTTGTCATGACCCAAGCCTAGGTCCTAGACGTGACACGACGAATTGAAAGTCTGGAGACAACCCAAACAAGCCTCTTAGCATATCATGTATACATCCTTGGTTGCAGAAGCAAAATTAAACACTGACAAGAGTCAAATATTAAATAGGAAGTGGGACTAAGGGGAGTCTTTCATAATCATAGAAACATAATGAGAGTCAAGCTTATGAGCATATACAAACTTAGTATCCAACAACACCTCTACTTAAGAATGGAGCGGGGGACAAGACATTTCCTGGGCTCACCCTCATGATAATAAGTATCCAACACAAAAGAAGAAGTCTCAACACAGTATGAATAATATAGATATTTTCCTCGGAGTTGAGGACCACCAAAGATTTCTTCAAGAACCGAACTAGCCACGTGGTGGAGGATGATTGGTAGGACCTCCGGTCCCTACATGGTGATATCATGTAGGCATAGAGTATGCATTAGAATGTTTAAATGTACTAAGTAAGCAGGGTGCTATTCAATAAAGATATAAGCCATAATATTAAAAATTCATGCATCTATGCAATGGATATAATCTCAATATAACATGAATGATTGATGCTAGTAATAAATCATGCATGTAACGATTTGACTTGCATAGTTTATCATACATATGTGGGAGGAGATCTTAACCGACGTAGACCAAGCGAGCTATTACTTGGAATCCAAGGCATGACACCTCCTCGGTAAGGTGAAGAGGCATAACACCCCCTCGATAAGGTGTGATCTACTTGCCAAAGTAAACCAAACATGATAACATGAACTATATGGATCCACTTGTAAAGCCCATTTAGGGAAATAAAATGATCCTATGGTGGCATATAGTTTGAATACTAAAGACTTTATGTAAGGACCCCTTGAGTCGAGCCCCCTCTTAAGACTCAATCGGTGCTAAGTTTAATCCCACAGGATACTTGAAATAATCATACGTTTAATCATAACATGCATAACTTGTAAAATACATGAATCATGATATGAGTAGCTTATTACATTCTTTTCCTCTTCTAGTGAGCTTAATTGAACTTGAACATGTGGGTAACATAGTAATCATGCTTGATCCCTCAACTTGACATGAATGGCTCACAGATGGATAAAATCTTGAAATAGGCTTCAACTTTTCACTAGTAACATCATAGATACTTTTCATGCATTTAATACATGCTTGGAAGCCCATAATTATCATGAAATCACTTGACTTGTAAATCATGCAATAGTTCATCGACAACTTAGAAATTCTTGTCATATAATTTCATCCAACACATGGTGGGTTCATGACACTTGTTCAAAATCATGTAACTCAAGAATATAATAAGAAGGAGTAAAATCAATTCAAATCAACACACCAATATTATAGTAAGAACCTCATCTTGGGTATCTTGAAATTCATCTCGAAATTCACAATAATTCATAGTTTTCATAGTTCATGTCATGCATAACTTCAATAGATATAAATCAACTCATGAAATGAGATCAAAATAGATATTCATGTATAATCAATCAACAACATAATTTACGTTCATGATCCACATAAGTGATACCCATAAGTAATACAACTTGAAATCATACAATTTTCATAAAATAAGAAGTTTGGGCTCCATGGGTGAAAAGACCCATGAATGAACACCCATATACCTTAAGCTTGGAAATTTCTTGGAGTAAAGTTGAAGGAGTCTTGAATCTTGGATTGGGCTTTTGATATCCAAAGTTGTTTTTTAGGCCCTTGAATTTGAATGGGGATTTTGATAATGTTTTGAGGAGGTTTAGGGAGGGTTTTTGTTAGTTCTAGAGTTGAAAAATGACTAAGTATGGAGCATTTCATGTTTAATTAGACATTGGGTTATTACCCCAGTGCTCTTGGACGAAATATAGAAAACAGGGGAAAAATTGCACTAGTCCACACCTCTGGCGCTACGTGGACCAAATGCATAGCATAAATTTACATAGTGGCGCGCACCATGCGCATCGCGGCCTGGGCACGCAGGGCTACTAGATGTTGTTAATTAGTGAAAATTGTATATGGATATTACGATTATGGAGGCATTCCAAAGCACATGAGGGGTGTTTCAATTTTGTTGTGTTTTGATTGCTAGTCTTGACAATGAGTTGGTTACATTTTAGGTAATTGTGCATTTCATTAAAAGTATGCAGGTACATGACTAAGTCAACAAATTGGCTGAGAAAAGCATCAGGTTCAGTTTCTATGACTTTATTTACGAGTCATGTCACACTTTACGACTCGTAAACCCATCTAGTAGAGATTTCCAGTGAGCAGGATAATTGTGCACTCTAATCCACAAACCAACTTTACGACTCATAGATCAATCTATGAGTCGTGAACTAGCTTCGTAGATTCAAGTAAGTCTATGAAATTGTGCTAAGTGTCGAGGGTTCTACAAGACCATGACTTACGAGTCGTAGACCCATTTATGACTCATAATTAGGGTCTCTTAGACTCATGCCCTGTAATTTTAACTTTTGACCCGATAAAGGTATAAAATAGGGGTCAAATTATTTTGACCCCACTTTTAACCCTATTGACTGGTAAAACCAAGATAACCCTCCCTTTGCAAATTCCGACCACTGCGATTCCATTTTCTGGCGTGATTTCCGGCAACACCTGGGGTTTTGTGTTCAATTACTTTCTCTTTCTTTTTCAAGTTAGTCTTCACTTGTGGTAAGTTCTTATTTTAATTTTATTCTCTAAATTTACCTTGTTCTTAATGGATTGATTTTATGATTGTGATGGGTTGGTGTTTAAGCACGAAATTCTTGTTGAATTTCAATTGTGAATTTGAAATAGGGTTGCCCTTGATTGAATTGAATGTTTGAGTCTGCAATTGGGTGTTTTGACATTATTAATTGTTGAGTGCTATGCCTATTGAATCATCAATCATGCTTGATTGATTAATATTACATTATTTATGATTGTGAGTTTTTGGGTGTTTGCATGAGCATATGATTTTGTGAGTCAAACAAGAAGAGTCGGACACATAGGTTATTCCATGCTTAATCATCTTTCTGATGGGGTGAAATGTTTTGAAATCATTGTGCATGATGATTATTTTATGCTAATCATGTGGGTTAGTGCATGTTCTTGCTTCGATGCTAATTGTTTTTTGTTTGAAAAGGTCTTTTGGGATCCGTGTAATGGACTTAGAACATCAGATGCTTGAATTTTCTGGTTCACGAGGTGTTCTTACGACCCGTTGAGCAATCTGAGAGTCATAATTTCCCCTCATGTGAAATTTCAGAAACTTTATGTTTTGAGTATTTATCAGACGAGACCTTCTACGTGTCGTAGATCACTTTAAGACTCATAGATAGGTCTCGTAGACCCCTACCTAATTTTTAATTACATGACTATAAACCACTTATAGAGTTGTACTAGGGCTTGTAGACTTTTCCAGTGACCAATATTCTTCTGAAGCACTAGTCTACGAGAGTACTTTACGAGTCGTAGTGCTCACTACGACTCGTAAAGGGGCTTTTGTAGAACCCTTCCGTAACTGATTCAAATTACGTTTTGCATTTTATTTCTTGATTCTTGGGGCTGATTATGGTGTGTTTGTGTCTATGTTTTAGGTACTGTGGCCCCAAAAGGAAATCGCTCAAAGATCATGGCCTTTAGGTGAAAGCTTAGGGATGAGCCTAAAAATGACGAGTGTTTAGATTCTGAGAAGACCCCTCAGCTGAGTGGGTCATTGGAGATATTTGATGCTCGGCCTGACCCAAAGGCTCCTCAACCATAGACTAGAGCTGCTGCCAAAATCAGGTTGATAGTCTTTCCCACTCTGACGAGGAAGGCAGTGACGATAGTGGGAGCAACATTCCTCAGATTACTCCTTTTATAGAGGAGCCGAGTTCTGAGGAGGGCTCCTAGGACAGAGGAGATACTGAGTCCTCTCGCACCATTTTCTTCATCAGCGCTCACTAGTGGTGCATTGAGGGTATGAAGTCTATATTCTTTGAGGATACACAACCCAAGGACCAGGGCAAGCCCACTCGTTCCATCTATGAGGAGCCTAGGGTCATTGATGATGGACTGAGCCGTGTCCTAGGTCTGCGGGACACGATGGTATGATATATGCTTATGTGTCTGACAGAGTCACTTAGATGATACTCCCTAATTTTGGTGAGGGAGTTCTATGCATCATACGTAGCCAACATTTAGCACAGTCTTCCCAAGGGGAAGAAACCTCTCACACAACCCATATTCACAGAGATACGAGTAAGAGATCGGTGGATAGACATTTCAGAGGAGACTATCTGCTATATGCTTTTTGGTCATGAGTAATGTTCCCCCAATCTACAATGGAGTTTGATTACCAGTTGGGGAAGGCCAAAAACTCACTAATTATGAAGGACCTTGAGCATCGGACCACACTATTGAGATGGGTGGCCAGTCATATTGTAAAGCAGGGTATGGAGC
Source organism: Solanum ossicruentum (assembly GCA_025774065.1). Lineage (NCBI taxonomy): Eukaryota > Viridiplantae > Streptophyta > Magnoliopsida > Solanales > Solanaceae > Solanum > Solanum ossicruentum. The sequence goes on from JAOTQR010083266.1 coordinate 7,324, forward strand.
CTGCTTGGGTCACCACCCATACTGAGCCTATTGTAAAGGCTTCCCTAAGCTTTCCTACCAAGTTTTGGTGGGCTATTGTTAGATCACACATCTGACTGACTTTGGTGGATAATACACTTACGTTGGAGCGTAAGTATCGGTTGCCTGCATCTTGGCTGGTTATGACATAGAATGGGCCTGACTCATAGCAAAACAAATGCATGAATCAGCACTGAAGAGGGCCACCTCCATCCCATTTCTAGTTTTGATCTACAGAATCTATATAGAGTTGAGGGTCGAGATTTTGCATCAACTGGACCGACTATTTGAGGCCCAACATACTTTAGAGTGCAGCCTGATAAAGGCTAATGAGAACCCGGTGGCACTTCGGTGAGCACAACCTCCACCTCTGCCAGAGATGTTCTTCCCATCGCCATCGCCTAAGGGTTCTGAGGTTGACACCACCACTGTTGCTACTACTACTGCAGAGCGGCCCCCACAGCATAGTGTAGATGAGTAAAGGGATCCCATTATTGCTGGCACAACACTAGAGGCCACTACGTGACAGACTCCTATAGGGGGCATGGTCTATGTGTCCACCATTTCTATTCAGGCTATGGCACAAAGATTATCACATGCTAAGTCACAATTGACTTAGCTTATTCAGTATGTTAGGCCATGGTTCTTGCAAACTATTGCAGACTCAGAGGAGCAGAGTCAGGTATTCACCAATGCTACTATTCAGGATCATGTTTCTGTAGCGGATACCTGCATCGATGCCTTTGAGGAGCGGGTATTGAATAGCTTGGTCGAGGCCTCGCCTTCAGATTTATCAACCTCGCAGTCAAAGATCCAGTAGCTCCGAGCTAAAATGACAGCATCACTAGCAGCAACGATCACATTACTCGAGACAACATCTCTGAAACCGCTATTTTCTTATTTATCTTCGATGAGCCTACCGATTCTTTCCTCGGGAAGAGACCTTGCATGGATGAGGATGCTAGATATGTACATGTGAGGTGGTTAGAGGAGAGGGATCTGCAGCGTACCTTGAGAGAGTCAAGGCATGAAGCGGAGATTCGATGAACTCAGGAGGAGGATCAGTTGAGGGGTATTGGCCCCTCCGGATAGAGTACCACAGCTGAAGCGACTCCACTAAAGGAGGAGGATATCCAGACTCAGCCCAAGACCAACACTTAGGCGTCGAGGTATGTTTCTGACCCTTATGTATTCTATTTTCCTTGATTTGGTGCATTAGATACAATGCACATCTTTTTCAATGGGGTATGGGTAGTTATGGACCTCAGTGAAGTTTGAGTAGCTTATGTTCCATAACTACCCCAATTTTGATCTATAGGTTTTCTTGCCTGTGCTCTTTTTCCTCGTGGATATTTAATTTCTGTTGAACTGACATATTTATGATGTTTAGATAATATTTGTAGCATATAGTACTAATATTTATGGCATATAGCATGTTTTTATGTTTTGTTTTAAAAAGGTACCCACCAAAAATATTTTGATTAGTAATTAAATGGAAACCATGCATGTTTAGGTGTTTGGCAATATCTGTTCTGATAAGTGAGGTAATTTCAGATACAAAGCATATTCTGTGAATTTTTTGTTGATAATGTATGCAATGCCATGTGCGTGTAAGCTTATTTTGCTAGATTCATGCATTTTGTGCTAATTCAGAACTTGCCCTATTACTCTAAGTTAGATTGTAGATTAAATAGATTAGGAAAGGATCTTAGGCCTTTGTTCTTTAATTATTCCACTTTAGCCTAAAATGACCAACCAATGTTGTTTTATCCCTTGTTCCATATATTTGAACCTTACATGTACCAATTCTTTCAAAGCACCTAATTAGCCTAGCCTTATCTAGTGAAACACCTTAAAATTGACCCTGATCTTTCCTTGAGCATTGTAAACCTTGACTGAGGCAAAAAGCCAAAGTTGAGTGTGGCTACCAAAAGTGGCCTGGTTCGGAGGAGAGATATTGTGTACTTCAATACAGGCTATAATCCTAAGTTGAGGATGATAAGTGTAAGGACAAAGCACGAAAATAAGGTGGTGAGTTGGGAATGAGGAGAAAAAGAAGAAAAATCATGTATCGGGTGCAAGAAAAAAAAAAGCCTTAGATATGAGCTAAAAAGCAAAATGAAGTATAAAACAAGGCAAAAGCTAAGAAATGAGAAGAAAACACCTGGAAAAGCTTCAATGAGGAAAACTGGAGAATAAAGTGAAAAGAATAGAGTTGGTAAGGTGAAAGTGATGGAAAATGTAGTCTCACGGAGGGTCTTTAGTCACAATTTTTCCAAAATGTCATACCAATGCCCCCTGAACCTACCTTACAAGCTTTGAAAGTTCTAAAGTGATCCTAATCCAGTTAGTTTAAGGTCTGAGTCATGAATACGGGGGAAAACCTATGGTATTAGTCATCATACATGAATATCTTTTATGAGAGTGCGTGTTTTTGCACAGTCCCAAAGCTAAATATGAAATCATCATTGAGTGTCAAAAATGGGACTTCTTTTTGTGAGGGCACTTGCATTGCATTGTTCGCATTTGACTTGTTTAGTGATTGTAGACTGTTGATATTCCCTTGCTTGTCATAGTTATGTTGTCATATGCACCGATTTGCATTTGTCATATGCACCGATTTGCATTGGTCTGCTAAACAACTATCTGATCCTGTTTTGAAAAACTAATATGGGTATCTGAGTTTAAATTGTATGTGATGTATTACATTGAGTTGAGGTCTGTGTGTTACCGTATTGTTTATATAGATTGAGTTGTCACTTGAGGATAAACATAAATTTAAGTTGAGGACTTTGATATGCTGTCAAAATACAATACTTTTGATGCCTAAAACTTAGGATTTTGTATGTTCTTAATGTGACATTTATGGATTTTTATGCGTTTTTGTGTTTAGTTTTGCAGGAAAGTAGGTTGCCATGACTTTGGGACAAAATTGCAAAGTTTTCTGATTTTTGGTGATTTATGAGACCCTCTATGAGTGGTAGAGGCAGTTTCATGATAAATTCCAAAGAAGGATGATAGTCGAGGATCAACTATACGAGATCTCTATAGGAGTCGTTGAGCATTCTATGAGTCGTATAGAGAAGTTTCTTGAAGATTTCCAGAGAGGGATAATTTGAAGCAGTTGAAGCCTACGAGCCTGAAACACAAGTCATAAATCTATTTATGAGTTGTAAAGAAGGTTCATAGAAGTGAAGTCCAAGATCCCAAGAGCTGATTATGAAACCCCGATTACGGCTCGTAGAAGCCTCTACAAGTTGTAAATAGGTTTTGTTGAGTCCGTCGATCAGTTTTTCTATTTTATTAAGGACTTAATTGTAATTAATATAAATAGTTTTTTAAGGTCATTTTTCATAGATGACCACCGTTTGTTCCATTGTAATTAGGTTTATAATATAATACTTAGAGAGAAAATTGAGAGAATACACTTGTGAATTGATTTGATCTTCAAATCTTGTGATTGTCAATCATTTTTGGATTTGCTTGATTCTCAATTCAATTGGGTAAGTGTTTACTTATTTTTTTTTCTATTCATAATTTAATCATCTACCTATAGCATGCGTAGCTTAATCCACAACTTGGGGTTGTGGGAACTATGACGATAGAACCAAATAAACCCGAGTAATTTACAATTCTTGGAATGAGTATTTGCATGTATAAATCAATTCTCTTTGTTTTGTAATTTTTCTAGTGGTGGACAACATTAGAACTTGCCTAGTGTTACTTTCCCAATTAGGGTAGTAATGAATTGGAAAAGAGATTGATTGACAAAATTCGATGATGTGTTCTCATCTAATCAACCGAACTAGACCAAAGGGGGGTTGATTGGGACTATAGGTAATGGTTAGTAATTCAAACTTTGGAGATGAGCCAAGTCAGATAGTGAAATTCACCTCTTACTTTTGATCAAAGGGCTTGGTGAACTTAAATTACCATCCTACATGCTATGCTCTAGTCAAGAATTGGGTTTGGTGTTATTAAGTTGGTGAATCATGGGGAACACAATATGCAAGTTGTTCTCTATTATTGATTCTCTTCTGTTATAGTTGGTGTGGTTTGTTTTCATATTGATTACTTCAACCCCCTCTTGGAGAATTGAGTTGTTAATTACTTGAATTGCTTGTTTATGAATTCTCATGAGTCTATGTATTTACTGTGGGATTCGACCCTAACCTAGATTAAGTTTTATATTTGACAACAGCTGCTTTATCCTTTGAAAAAGAGATGTAACTTGTGCTTGATCATGCTCAAAGGAGTATAGAATCGATGTTAGAGGCAGGGTTGGCTATCCCCAAGGGTCCATACTCCTTTCTCATACTATGTACTTAAAATGGTGTTATTCCTATACACTAAAGTACGACATGAAGTATGATTTGGCTCTTTAGCCCAAATATGCATGATTATGATATATGTTTGACTTTTAAGCCTAAGTATGCATGATTATGAAATGTTATTTGGCCTTTAAGCCTAAGTATGCATGATTGATTGAATGTGGTTTGGCCTTTAAGCCTAAGTATGCATTTAAACAATTTGAAAGTCTTATGCCTCTTTTACAAGTGCGTATGTGTATGTGTATTCTTATGGGGTGCTGATCTAGCACCGATGAGATTGGAGGTCGGATGGGCTATCCCCAAGGGTCCATACTCCTTTCTCTTGAACTATGTGCCTAACATAGGTTTATGTTTATGCCCTTTTAGGGAATGATGTTGATGAATGTTAATGGATCTACCTTTGGAAAGTAGGTCACCTCTTTATCCGTTGTGGGGAAGACGATAGTGTTTCAAGTCATAGCTCACTTGGTCTTATGTAGATTAGGGTCCCATCCCCATTATATATGAAGTATTTTTGCATTCATGCATCATGTATCTCATGGCATATTGATATACTATTCTCTTGTTATATGATTCTTTCTATATATGTGCCCTTGTCATCGAACATTTAATGCAGGTTTAATGAGCTCATACGCATTGCATACCTGCATATTTTGTATATTCAAAAGTACTAATGCATACTTTTTTCCTACATGATTCAACCATGTAGGGATCGGAGATTACCTTTATCCATCGTACGATGACTAGATTGGATCTTGAGATACTTGTTGGGGCGAGTCCTATCTTCCAAGGACAACCCACCATTCCTCTACTTGTGATGTTTTTTCTATGTTATTTACTTTGAGGGTGAGCCAGAAACATGTCTTGGCTCCCATGCTATCTTATAATTAGAGGCATTTTTGGAAATCTTCTAGATTCTTGTATAGATATATGTTATGTGATGACATTGGAGCTTGTGATTATAGTTATTATGGATTAATTATGAGCATTATGTTATTGATTTTTGCTATGATGGAAAAGATCTTAAGTCCCGTACTGCCCCCATAGAGTGAGTCATACTTACCCGCCCCTTAGTCCTTACGTGCTATGTGTTATATGAATCCATGTTAATCCCTATCCCTATGGTATCGCCATAGTGTGAGTCCTACTTTTTCGTCCCTTAGAATTATTTGTTTACAATTTCATAAGCACTTCCGAACCGATGATGTGTGAATGGATGCTACGAGGCTTGTTTGGGGACTCTCTAATTCCCATTTGCCATGTCACTCCTACACCCTAGGTCCCATTCGTGACAAATAGTCTTACAAAAGTACCCTTCTTCATTTAATAATAGTTTCTTGGATAAAATTGCCCTCCAAACACAACAAAATAAAGGAAGCTTGTATTTGTGATAACTAAATGGAACTAAATAACTTATATTTTCTTTTCTTTTCTTTCTTTCTTTCTTTCTTTTTTTACACTCATTTCTCACTTTTTTTTCTTTTCCTTCTTTTTTTCTTATTTTGTCATATATTTTGTCTTTTTCCTTGTTTTTTTCTTTTTTCTTGTGGTTTTTTTTCTTATTATTTTTATTTCTTTCTGTTCAAGTGCTTCTTTTAAATAAAATGATATTCAAATAGTCTTACAAAAGTACCCTGCTTGTCTTTTTCCTTGTTTTTTTAATTATCTTTATTTTTTTCCTTTCATTTTTTAATCAGAAAAATAAAAATATTATTTTTATTATATATTTTGCACTTCTTTTAAATAAAATGATCCCTATATTCAAGTGCTAAAGTTCACGAGGATTCTTCTTCGTGCTTATTAGTTTAAACATATATAAATTGAAATTTTGAGATAATCTATAACTCTAGCTTTAGAGGCAATACTTAGCCCAAAAAATTTTAAAGAACAAGTTACATCCCATGGAACAGATTTGACGAACTGTTTTGCATTTTGATGTATGAGATACTTTATAATTCTTGTCTTAGAGGCAAGACTTAAACAAAGAACTTCACAAGTTATGGCCTATAGGCAAGACTTGACACTACTACATTGTGTCTTGATTTATCATATATATAACTCTTGCCTCTTATATGAAGGATTCCAGAATAGCTAGTTAATCCCCATAGGCGACTCTTAACAATATTGCATTATGTTTTGATTTATGAAATACTCTATATCAATTGTCCTAAAGGTAAAACTTGTTAGTCTAAAAACTTCTATACAACAAGTTAAACTCTATGGACGAGATTTGATGCTACCACATTATGTATTGGTTCATGAGATACTTTATAGTTCATGTAACAACCCAAAAAAGTGCCCGAAAATGTGCCTCAAAAGTGCCCAGAATCGTAATTTTTATATATCTAAAAATCAGTGTGCAATATCATAAATCCGACTTCAAATTCTTGTTCATGGGGTCAAATTGAGTAGAAAATGAATCTAACCCAGATTTAAGAGAAATTGATTAACAATTTCGATCTTGCAAAAATGCAAATTATAGTGAGGTTTCCGCGCCCCTGGCGAGAAGCGCCAAGGGCGCGCCTCAGTGTATTTTTTTGGCCAATTTTGACTTCGGTCGAAGACTTTTAAGTCTGGGCCTAAGTGTTCCCAAACATGAAAATTCCTATACTTAGCCATTTTTCACCCTCATATCATTCTAAACATTTTCCAATATTCATTCAAACACTTACCCAAATATTTTACTCCTAAACTTAAGTCTCAAAACTCATTCGGATCTAAGGATTTCCTCTCAAGCTTCAAATCTCCATGTCCAATCTTTATCAAGTTCATCTCCAAAGCTAAGGTATGTGGGTTTCTTTCATGAGTTCCTTTCACTCATGATACCCAAGCTCCCTTTTACTCTAAATTGCATGATTTAAAGTTGATTTACTCATGTGTCTTACTTATTATGAAATTCATTGCACACTATGTTGGGGTCTATGAAATTGTGACTGTTTTTACTATGTTTTGGACTAGTAATCTAAGATCTAATGTGAGATTTGATGAAGGGTTTTGATGTATATTGCTTGAGGGTGTTACCAAGTATCTATTGATGATTTTACATTGCATTTTCTAGAATAATAACACTCTTGAATTGCATGGTTTACAATAGCACTACACACCCACAAAGTGTTTGATAAAATATCTAGTATTCTTGAGGAATCGAAGGTCCAATGCATGTCTTATGAGTTGAACAACTATATGATGATGGAATGATAATGACATGATAATGAAAGAGAATGTATGTATATGATGATGAAAGGAGTGTGTGTGTGTGTATATATATATATATAAATATATATATGACATTATTTCTATAGTGTTGGGGATGACCAAGCCTAGCTCGGGGGGTTATAGGCCTAGGTAACCTTGTTGAGGGGGGTTGGTACCTCGACTGCCTAGCTCGAGGGGTAGTAGGCTCGAGTAACCTAGTTGAGGGTTGGTACCCATCAATAACCTTGTTGGGGGTTTGTACCCATCAACCTTGTTGGGGGATTTGTACTCCATCAACCTTGTTGAGGGTTTGTACTCCATCAACCTCATGAAGGGGTTCATACCTCATGTGCCTCTCCAAGGAGGTGGTAGGCCTTGGATTGCACTAAGAATGGTCACTCTTTCATGCATGCCATATTGCTATATATACTCATTGCCTATGCTTATGCATGTCGATTATGTTACCATCACTTCTTGCATTGTATGCTACATACTTAGTACATTCTGACATATAAACGCATACTCTATGCCTAGATGATGTCACCATGTAGGAACTGGTGCACCATTTGATCATCCTTCTCCTCTACATGGCTAGTACAATTGTCTCTCAAGCTTGTTAGTGAGTCCTCCATTCCGAGGACGTTTCTGATGATCTCTTGCTATGTACTAAGACTATCTTATCTTTATTTATGTATTGACTATGAGGGTGAGCCTGGTTGCTTGTTGTGGGCCGCACTCTTATCTATGTAGTAGAGATGTTGTTGGAAATGTTGTGTATCTATGCTATGAGCCTTGGACTCTCTTGTTTTTTGATTTTATGATATGGAAGTTGACTCTTAGCCCCAATTCCCTTGTTTATGCTTGTCTCTCATTGTTATTTTAATTGCTTCGGCGACCAAGGATGTGTAATGATATGCTATGCGGCTTGTTTAGGGTTCCTTCGGGTTCCCATTCGTTGGTCACGTCTAGGCTCTAGGCTTGGCTTGTGACAAAGATGGTATTAGAACACTAGGTTATTAGATCCTCTGAGTCCAACATACTGCGTTGATTAGAGTCTTATTCATGGTTGTGTTGTGAACCATAACTATGAGTAGGAGGCTATGAGACATTTAGGAAATGTTTCCCTTTTCATGTTCTAAGTTGTGCTATAGAGTTGAAGTAAGTTTTCCCCCCTAACGATTGTCCTTTATTATGCTAGATCATGCCTAACACGAGAGGAAGAAAAGCCTGCACACCCGAGTTGCAACTAACCAATGGAGAGCTTAGGGATGCTCTCACCTAGCTTGCACAAGTTGTGGCTAATGAAGCCAATCAAGTGGCCCAAGCCCCTCATGCTCCTATACCGGCTTCTTAGGTAAGAGACTTCATGAGGATAAATCCCCCATAATTCTATGGGTCTAAGGTAAATGAGGACCCTCAAGAGTTCATTGATGAGGTGTACAAGGTATTGGCTATCATGGGTATAAGGTAGGAAGATAAGGCAGAGTTGGCGGCCTACCAACTCAAAGGGGTGGCACAAATATAGTACAATCAATGGTAGGAGGAAAAGTAGTCAACAATGTGGTTCTATGGGAAGAGTTAAAGGCGGACTTTCTTAATCGATTTTTCTCTCTTGAGCTTAGAGAAGCCAAATTGGTGGAATTTATGAATTTGAGACAAAGGTCTATAAGTGTAAGGGAGTATTCCCTCAATTTCACCCAACTTTCAAAGTTTCTCCTCATCTGGTGGCTGACTCAAGATCTAAGATGAACAAATTTGTGATGGGTGTTTCCGACTTGGTTAGTGAGGAGTGCTGGTCCACCATGATGATTAGTGACATGGACTTGTCACGTTTGATGACCTATGCCAAACAAATGGAAGAGGAGAAATTAAGGAAGAGAAGGGGTCATAAGGCCAAGAGGGCCCATTTGTAGGGTAAGTTCCAAAAGTGTGGCCGATTCCATCGAGGCCAAGGGTCTTCTCACACATTTCAAAGAGGGTGGCCAATGACTTTCAAAGGGCCCAAGGTGTTGGGGGTGTGGCTCCTAATGATGTGTGTCCGAAGTATGGTAAAGGTCATAGTGGCCCACGCTTGAGGAATACCAGTGCTTGTTATGGTTGTGGGGACATAGGGCATAAGACAATAGATTTCCCGTGCCCCATGGCACAATCGGTTTTATGCTTTGCATGGGAGGCAAGGGGTTGATGAGGTCTATGATGTTGTTACCTGTATGTTAAAAATCTTTGACTTTGACATGTATGCATTGATTGATCTGGGTGCCTCTCTTTCTTTTATTACCCCTTCTTTTGCCAAAAAGTTCCATGGTGAGCCTGAATTATAGCATGAGCCATATGACGTGTCTACTCCTATTAGTGCATCTATTATTGCTGGAAAAGTCTATAGAAGTTATCCTATTTGCATCTTTCATAAAATGTTGCCTTGTGATCTTGTTGAGTTGGTTAGGGTTGATTTTGATGTCATTCTTCGGATGGATTGGTTGCACGTATACTATACTTCTATTGATTGTAGAACCAGTAGGGTCAAATTCCAACTCCCAAATGAACCCATCCTTGAGTGGGATAGTCTTGATGTGGTGGAAAAGGGTAGACTCATCTCTTGCATTAAAGCCCATATGTTGATCTCTAAGGGGTGTCTTTACCGTCTTGTAAGGGTTAATGATGTGGAATCTAAAGTCTTTTCCATAGAGTTGGTTCTTATTGTAAATGAGTTTCTCGATGTCTTTCCTAATGACCTTTCGGTGTTCCTCCCGAAAGGGAAATAAACTTCTGTATAGACATCCTCCTCAATACTCAACCCATTTCTATTCTCCCTTACCATATGGCTCCGACGAAGTTAAAGGAACAATTAAGGGACTTGTTGGACAAGGGTTTATTAGGCCTAGCCAATTCCCTTGGGGTGCACCGATATTGTTTGTGAAAAAGAAGGATGTGTCTCTTAGAATGTGTATTGACTACCAGCAACTCAATAGGGTCACCATCAAGAATAGTAGATGATTTGTTTGACTGATTGCAAGGCGCTAGCCATTTCTCTAATATTGATCTTTGGTCCGGGTATCATGAAGTGATGATGATGGAGTGTGATATTCCAAAGATAACCTTCCAGACTATGTATGGGCATTATGAGTTTGTTGTGATATCCTTTGGGTTGACCAATACACCGACCATCTTCATGGACCTTATGAATAGGGTCATCAAACCCTACCTTGATTCATTTATTATGGTATTCACTGATGATATTTTGATGTATTCCTATGGTGAGGAGGAGCATATAACTCATCTGAGGGTTGTGTAGCAAAGATTGTGGGAAGAGAAGTTATATTCCAAGTATGAGAACTGTGAATTTTGGTTGAGGGAGGTTGCCTTCCTAGGACATGTGGTGTTGGGGGATGGCATTAAGGTGGAACCTAAAAAGATGGATGTGATTAGAAATTTTCCTAGACCATTGACCCCATCAGATATTAGGAATTTCTTAGGATTTGCGGGTTATTATCGGAAATTCATGAATGGGTTCTCTTCTATTGCTTCCCCAATGCAAAATTGACTCAAAAGAAGACCAAGTTTGTATGGACCGATGAGTGTTAGAGGAGCTTCCAAACCTTGAAAGATAAGCTTGTGTCCGCTCCTATATTGTCACTACCGGATGGGCTAGAGGGATTTGTCGTGTATTATGATGCTTTTAGAGTTAGGTTGGGTTGTGTTCTAATGCAAAATGGTAAGGTCATAGCCTATGCTGTTAGGCAACTCAAGGTGCATGAAAAGATCTACCCTACCCATGATCTTGAACTAGCCGCCGTGGTATTTGCATTAATGATTTTGCATCATTACTTGTATATGGTGCATGTTGATGTGTTCACCGATCATAAGAGCCTCCAATATGTCTTCATTCAAAGTGATCTTAACTTGAGGTGTAGGAGATAGTTAGAACTTCTTAAGGACTATGCTATGAGTGTGCATTATTATCCGGGTAAGGCTAATGGTGGCGAATGCTTTGAGTAGGGTGTCTATGGGTAGTCTAGATCATATTGATGATGGTGATATGAGGTGGCTAGTGAGGTCCATTGTTTGGATAGATTGGGAGTTAGGTTGGGGTATGTGGATAATGGTGGTGTCATTGTTGTTGATGGTTCTAAATCCTCATTGGTGGAGGAGGTGATAGCTAAACAAAATCTTGACACCTCCTTGTTAGAATTGAAGGCCCTGGTGAAAGAGGGCAAAGTGGAGGTTGTGTATGCCTTGTGTTGACACCTCCTTGTTAGATACTAAGGTAGATACCAAGGTAGGTTGTGTATGCCTTGTGTTGATGGCTTGAGAGAAAAGATCCTTCATGAGGCGTATAATTCGTCTAATTCTATCACCCTGTTCTATTAAAATGTATAGAGATTTGAGGAAGGTGTATTAGTAGGGAGGCATAAAGAGGGACATTGCCAAATTCATTTCCGGTTATCATAGTGGTCAATAAGTTAAAGCCGAACATCAAAGGTCGGGTGGCCTAACCTAAGACATAGAGGTTCCTACTTGGAAGTGGGAAGAAATTAATATGGACTTTGTAGTTAGTTTGCCCAAGACTAGGAAGGGTTTTGATTCCATTTGGGTTGTGGTTGATAGGATGACGAAATCGACTCATTTTCTACCAGTTAAGACCACATATAGGGCGGAAAAAAGTATGCTAGGTTGTACATCCATCTCTTGTGAGATTTCATGGGGTTCCTTTATCCATCATATCGGTTCATGGAGCTCAATTGACTTCACATTTTTGGAGGTCTTTCCAAGGGGATCTTGGTACAAAGGTTAAACTTAGTATGACTTTCCACCCTCAAACGGATGGCCTAGCCTAAAGAACCATCCAAACCCTTGAGGACATGCTTAGAGCTTGTGTTTTGGAGCTTAAAGGTTATTGGGATGATCATCTCCCTTTGATTGAGTTTTCCTACAACAATAGCTATCATTCTTGCATCGGTACGACTCCATTTGAGGATCTTTATAGTAGATGTTATAGATCAGTGGTTGGGTGGTTTGAGGTTGGTGAGGTAGTCTTTTTAGGATGAGATCTGCTTATGGAGGCTCTTGAGAAGGTTAGGATGATTATGGAAAGATTGGAGACAATCCAAAGCTGTCAAAAGTCTTATGCCGATGTGAGGAGAAGGGAAGCTTGAATTCTAAGTTGATGATTGGGTTTATCTGAAGGTGTCACCCATGAAGGGTTTGGTCTATTTTGGTAAGAAGGACAAGTTGAGCCCTAGATATATGGGCCCTTATAGGGTGATTATAAGGATCGGTAAGGTGGCCTACGAGTTGGATTTGCCTAGAGAAATGGAATTGATTCATCCGGTCTTTCATGTGTCTATGTTGAGGAAGTTTATGGGTAATCCCAATGCTATTGTTCCTCTTGATGTTGTAGGGGTAGTTGAAGACAACTTGACTTATGAAGATGTTCCGGTTGAGATTTTTTGATAGGCAAGTGAAGAGATTGAGGTACAAGGATGTGACTTCCGTTAAGATCCTTTGGGGGAATCAACAAGTCGAAAGTGTTACATGGGAGGCTGAAGTGGACATGCAAAAGTGATATCCTGACCTTTTCCACTACACTCAAGCCTAAGGTATCACTCTAAGTCTTCTTTGTGATTTCAAGTCTAAGTTCAGCCCATGACATATGCATACATTCATGTTTAATTCGACAAGTTCATGATGATTTTACTCTTATGTTGAGATTTTTTAAATGATATTTAAGTGAATTGTTGCATTCTTATGTGGCTGAAATTTGTCATGTTTACATCTCTCACATACGTCTCTTTAACATTCGGGGTCGAATGTTCCCAAGGAGGAGATATAGTAACAATCCCAAAAAGTGCCCGAAAATGTGCCTCAGAAGTGCTCGGAATCATAATTTCCATATATCTCAAAATCCGTGTGTGATATCAAAAATCTGACTTCATATTTTTTTCAAGGGGTCAAATGGAGTGAAAGATGGGTCTAACCTCGTTTTAAGAGCAATCAACTACCAATTTCGATCTTCCAAAAATGCAAATTGCAGTGAGGTTTCTGCGCCTCTGGCGTGACGCACCAAGGTAGCACCTCAGTGTATTTGTTTGCCCAATTTTGACTTCGGTCCAAGACTTCTAAGTCTAGGCATAAGTGTTCCCAGATGTGACAATACCTATACTTAGCCATTTTTCACCCTCATATCATTCTAAATATTTCCCAATGTACAGTCAAACAGTTACACAAATATTTTACTCCTAAACTTAAGTCTCAAAACTCATCCAAATCTAAGGATTTCCTCTCAAGCTTCAAGCCTCCATTTCCAACCTTCATCAAGTTCATCTCCAAAGCTAAGGTATGTTGGTTTCTTTCATGGGTTCCTTTCACCCATGATACCGAAGCTCCCTTTTACTCTAAATTGCATGATTTAAAGTTGATTTACTCATGAGTCTTACTTATTATGAAATTCACTGCACACTATATTGTGGTCTATGAAATTGTGAATGTTTTTACTATGCTTTGGACTAAGAATCTAACATCTAATGTGAGATTTGATGAAGAATTTTGATATATATTGCTTGAGGGTGTTACCAAGTTCTATTGATAGTTTTACATTAAATTTACTAGAATAATAACACTCTTGAATTGCATGATTTTACACTATCACTACACACCCACGAAATGTTTGATAAAATGTCCGATATTCTTGAGGAATTGAAGGTCCAATACATGTCTTATGAGTTGAATGACTATATGATGATGGAATGTTGATTAAAGGGAATGTATGTATATGATGATGAAAGGAGTGTGTGTGTGTGTGTACATATATATATATATATATATATGACATTATCTCATCAGTGTTGGCGATGACTAAGCCTAGCTCGGGGTGTTATAGGCCCGGGTAACCTTGTTGGGGGTTGGTACCCATCAACCTTATTAGGGATTTGTACCCTGATGTGCTGTCAAAATACAACACATTTGATGCCTCAAACAAGAAATTTTGTGAGTTCTTAGTGTGACATTTTATGGGTTTTATGTGTTTCTTTGTTGTTATTGCAGAAAAAGTAGGTTGGTATGATTTTGGAGGAAAATTGTAGATTTTTACTGAAGTAGAGGACATACAAGTTCATCTACGAGTTGTAGCCCATGCTACGAGTCGAAGGGTGATCTCGTAGCAAGAAACAGAGAGCAAAAATAAAAAAATCTGCTAAGTGGAGGTCAGCCCTACGAGGCCATCCTTCGAGTCTTAGATCTCACTATGACTTGTATAGGTGAACTCGTTAAAAGGAACAAAGAGTCAAGACTTTAGACCAAAAACTGAAGGCCTAGACTACGAGAGGAGAATAAGATTCGTAGCCCAAGCAACAACTCGTACCAGTGGGTCATACTTACGACTCGTAGATCACCCTACGAGCCGTACCTATGAGGCGTACTAGCTGCCAACTATCTTTTCTGTGTAATTTTTAGCGTTAAGTTTGTAAATCCTATAAATACTTTATGTTAGGGTTTATTTGAGGGGAGACTAGAAGAGAGTCGACAATCGTAGATCCTTGTAAAAATTCTAGGAGCATTTTTAGGGTTTAGAGTAGATTTTTTTACTTTACAATTTGAAGACCACTTTTGGGGGATGGAAAACCCACATTGTACTCATTTGCCATTTATCCAAGATTTTGGTTTTCAACTTGAAGGTGTTCTTGCTCTTCATTACTTTGGGTAAAGTCTCAACTAAGTCATTTATTTGCATTATTGTTGATTTTGCCTTAGCCATCAGTAACTAAGCACCCACAACTTGGGGTTGTGGGAACCATGAGTAGTTGACTTGAAATAACCAAGATTTTTTGCATTTTTTTGGTTGGGGTTTCACATGTATTGTTTATTTTCCTTCATTTTATAATTGTTGTTTGGTGGTGGCCAACACCAAACCCCACCTATTATCATGATCCTGACCAAGGTAGTGACGAATAGGAAAAGGATTCGATTGATGTGTTCTTGTTTAATCAACCAAACCTGACCAAGGGGAGGTTCACTAGGACAATGGGTAACGGTTAGTTGACACACCATGGTTGCTCACCATATGCCCTGGTGAAATTTGACCTTCACCTTCACAAAAGGGCTAGAAGAACCTAAGTTACCATCCTGCATGCGAATTCCCAATTAAAGTTATGTTGTCTAGGGTAATTGAGTCAACAAATCATGGGAACACAATTCCCAAGTTATTCCTAAATTTGGGTATCTTCCTGCATAGTTAGTTTAGTTTTTATTTTTATTCCTGAATTACGAAGAAAACTCCCCTACCTAGAGATTTTAGTAATCGATGCTTGAAATGATTGGTAGTGGATCTCTATAGGCAAGCCCCATATTCCCTGTGCATTTGACCCTAACCTTCGATTAGGTTAATTGCTGACAACGACCACTTTCTTATTGAAGCGTGAATATCATCAAAAATTATGGCGCCGTTACTGGAGAATATGATTAGGTTCTTGAATTGATTTCACTATTAGCCAGTTCAAGTGTTTATTTCCAGTTCAAAAATTATGGTTCATTTTTGTTTTTGCTTTGTTTCTTTCCAGGACATATAAGAGAGAGAGAGAGTGAAGATGTGCGGAGTGTCCCTGATCACAACATTAGACTTCATGTATACCCATTTACGAGGAGCTATACTACGAGGAGGACACTTGGTTTTCAGCTGATCAAATGTGGGATTTTCAGGCCATTGTCCAATGGTCCAATCAAGAGCATTGGCGCCAAGGTCAGGGAAACCCAAATTGGACCTACGGAAGAGAATGTGCTTACATAGATAGCCAAGGTGGTTATTATGACAAAAATAGGGGGTTAGACATCGATTGGAGTAGTAGATATGGTTTTAGAAATGATCCTTACGTGCCACCACACCAACATGATGTAGGCACAAGCAACTACAAAATTGAGGAGATGATTTATCACCTATTGAAGAAGGCCGAGACACGGGATGAGACTCTACATGGAATGAGATCGAAAATTGCAAACACCAATGAAAAAATAGAGTCTCATTTTGTGGCTATTAAACAGCTTCAGCAAAAGTTTAGTCAGGCATCAACTCTACTTAAGCAAAATTAGAGTGGTACATTGCCTAGTGATACAGTGCAAAGTTCGAGGATGAAGGTCAATGTATGGAGGTTACTAGTGGGTGTGCTAAGAGTACTATTGATCCTTCCCTGCTGGTTGTTGTAGAAGATATTCATGAGGAAATAGTTGCATATAAGGATGTTCTTGAAGGTGACGAGTGTGACAAGGATGTGGTAAATGAATCAGTTGAAGAGAAAAAAGAGTACAAGCCTGTACCAAGGCCTCTTCCTCCTTTCCCTCAAAGACTCAAGAAGAGGGAGGAGGAAAGCAAGGTCAAGCACTCTCTCTCCATGTTAAAACAACTATCCATCAATACTCTTATCATCGAGTCAGTGGAGAAGATGGCCACCATACCCTGCAAAATCAAAGATGTCGCATTCGCAAGGGCATTATGTGATCTAGGTGCTAGCATAAATCTTAAATCCCTTGCGATCTATAAGAAGCTTATAGTGGGAGCCACTACTCCAAATAACATGCAATATCTAGTACTCATTCCCCTCAATCTGATACCACCACCCTTTAAGCATGATAGAAAGTTGGAAAAGAAATTAGGGTCCAATTCATAAGTTCAAGGTAGAAGAAAAAGCAAAATTTTGGAGGAGCGAGGTTCGAGAAATTGGTGAAGTCTGAATAACCAAGTGGATTAAGTTGAGCCACGACAATAAATCAGGCGCTTCTTGGGTGACAAATCAAGGTATGTTTTATTTTACCCCTATACTCTCTAATATTTTCGTGCATTGAGGATAATGCATGACTTTTTTGATGGAGTGTGGGCAGTTATGGATCTAGGTGAAGTTTGAGTAGCTTGGGGTCCTTAACTACCCCAAATTTTGATCTCGAGGTTTTCTTGCCTGTGTTCTTTTTTCCTCGAGGATATTTACTTTCTGTTTAACCGGCATGTTCAGGTAGTGTAGACAATTTGTAGATATATAGTAGTTACTATCTTTTGACATATATATAGTCTTTAAATGCATTTTGTTTTTGAAATTTAGGTACCCTCAAATTTTTTGAGAATGTTGGTTATTAATGAAATGTATTTTGATTATCTAGTGATGTTTGTTCTGATAATGTAAAGGTAAGTTGAGGCTGGAAGCATGACCTGTGAGTCTATACTTGATTGTGTGTACAATGCCATATGTGTTGTGAGCTTATTTTGCCGCATTCATGTATCATGTATTGACTCAGAACTTGCCTTATTACTCCAAAATTAGTCTGGTGATGTGGTTGATTTGGAAAGGATCTTAGTCCTTTGTTCATTTAGTGGGCTTCCCACTCTTGCCTAAATGACCTACTAAATGAGCTACCGAATCCGTTATTCTGAATGTTTGAGCCTCTCATGCACTCATTCTTTCTTGGTACCTAGGTAGCTTAGCCTTGTTTTATGAAATACCTTAATATTGGCCCTGTCTATCCTTTAACATGTAAACCTTAATGGAGGATGAAAGCTTAAGTTGAGGGTGGCTTCAAATAGTGAACCTAGTTTGGGGAATAGATATTGTGTACTTCACCTCAGGGTAAAAACCTAATTTGAGGGTGGCCCTTATTTTGGTAAAGTGGTGAAAATAAGGTGGTTAGTTGGGAAAGATAGTAGAAATGAAAAATCATGAGCCTAGTGAGGAAAAAGAAATGAAAAGTGCCTTAAATTGAGAAAAATTAGCAAAAATACGTTCAGAAAAAAGGCACAGCTGAAAAGAGAAAGAAGGCACCTGGGGAAAGCTTGAAACAAGAGAACAAAGGTGCATTTAGTGATAATGGTTGGGTTATGAAGGTAAAAGTGTTGGTAAACATAGTTCAAGGATAACTTTTAGTCAATACTTGCCTAAAATGCCATACCAAAGCCCCATGAACCTATGTTACAAGCCGTTAAGTCCTAAAGTGATTGGAATCCACTTTGTTGCAAATCTGGAAATTGAGTATAGGGGCAACCCTATAGTGTTAATCATTTTGCATGAATTTCATTTGTAAGAGTGAGAATGCTTCCAAAGTCCCTGAATTCTAATGCTTTTTGAGTAAGTAAGAGGGACTTCTTTTCTGTGAGGGCATTTGCACTACTTGACTATAATATGACTATACCAGTCATTGCGGATAGTTGACGCTCCTTAGCTTATCATGATTGGGTTGCCAGATACATCTTTGTGTTTTTGTTATGCTTAGTAGCTTTGCAATCTTATTTTGAAAAAGAAAGTTGGGAACCTGAAATAGAGTAAATGATTTATATGCCATTAGCATAACTGCTATGTGTTTCTCATTGTCTGTTTAGATTGAGTCATCGCTTGAGGACATGCAACAATTCTAAGTTGAGGGTGTTAATGTTCTGTCAAAATATAGCACAATTGATGCCTAAAACAAGGGACTTTGTGAGTTCTTAATGCGACTTTTTATGGTTTTTATGTGTTTTGTTTTGTTATAGCAGAAAAGGTAGGTTGGCATGATTTTGGAAGAAAATTGCAGATTTTTGCTGAAGTACAGGACATACGAGTTCACCTACGAGTCGTAGCCCAAGCTACGAATCGTAGGGTGATCTTATAGTAGGAAACAAAGAGCAAAAATCAGAAAGTCTGCTAAGTGGAGGTCAGCCCTACAAGGCTATCTTATGAGTTATAGGTCTCACTATGACTCGTATAGGTGGACTTATAGAAAGGAACAGAGACCTAAGATTTCGGACCAAAAACTAATGGCCTAGATTACGAGAGGAGCATACGATTCGTAACCCAAGCAATGACTTGTACTAGTGGGTCATAACATTGAATCCAAAATGACAAGTACTAGATACCAGACCCTGATTATAACTTGTAGGTCACCCTATGAGTCGTACCTGTGAGGCGTACTAGCTGCCAATTGTCTTTTCTGTGTAATTTTTAGGGTTAAGTTTGTAAATCCTATAAATATTTTATGTTAGGGTTTATTTTGAGGGGAGGCCAGAAGAGAGTCGACATTCACAGATCCTTGTAAATATTCTAGGAGCATTTTTAGGGTTTAGAGTAGATTTTTCATTTTTCAATTTGAAGACCCTCTTTTGTGGGATTGAAAACCCACATTGTACTCATTTGCCATTAATCCAAGATTGTGGTTTTCAACTTGAAGGTGTTCTTGCTCTTCATTGCTTTGGGTAAAGTCTCAACTATGTCATTTATTTGCATTATTGTTGATTTTACCTTAGCCATGAGTAGCTAAGCACCCATAACTTGGGGTTGTGGGAACCATGAGTAGTTGACTTGAAATAACCTAGACTTTGTGTATTTCTTTGATTGGGGTTTTGCATATATTGTTTATTTCCCTTCATTTTATGTTGTTTGTTGGTGGCCAACACCAAACCCCACCTACTATCATGATCCTGACCAAGGTAGTGATAAATAGGAAAAGGAAAGTAAATGACAGGATTCGATTGATGTGTTCTCGTCTAATCAACCAAAACTGACCAAGGGGAGGTTGACTGGGATACTAGGTAACAGTTAGTTGGCACACTATGGTTGCTAACCACGCGCCATGGTGAAATTCGATCTTCATCTTCACAAAAGGGCTGGAAGAACCTAAGTAACCATCCTGCATGTGAATTCCCAATTAATGTTATGCTATCTAGGCTAATTTAGTCAACGAATCATGGGAACATAATTTCCAAGTTGTCCTGAAATTTGGGTATCTCCCAGCATAGTTAATTTAGTTCTTATTTTCATTCTTGAATTACAAAGACCCCCTTCCCCACTAGAGA
The DNA here is from genome assembly GCA_025774065.1 of Solanum ossicruentum. Taxonomy (NCBI): domain Eukaryota; kingdom Viridiplantae; phylum Streptophyta; class Magnoliopsida; order Solanales; family Solanaceae; genus Solanum; species Solanum ossicruentum. The sequence goes on from JAOTQR010083266.1 coordinate 27,664, forward strand.
TTTTAGTAATCTCTGCTTGAAATGATTGGTAGTGGATCTCTATAGTCAAGCCTCGTATTTCCTGTGGATTCGATCCTAAACTTCGATTAGCTTAATTACTGACAGGGACCGCTTTCTTATTGGAGTGTGAACATCATCATACCCATCAACCTTGTTGGAGGGTTTGTACTGCATCAATCTCATACGCCTCTCTAAGGAGGTGGTAGGCCTTAGATTGCACTAAGAATGGTCACTCCTTACACTTATTTTATGATCCCTATATGCATGATTTACTACGAGCATCTTCGATGGATGCCATATTGTTATATATACTCATTGCCTATGCTTATGTATTTCGATTATGTTATCATCACTTGTTGCATTGCATCCTACATACCTAGTACATTTGAAGGTACTAATGCATATTTTATGCCTACATGATGTCACTATGTAGGAACTGGTGCACTGCTTGATCCTCCTCCTCCTCCACATGGCTAGTACGATTGTCTCTCAAGCTTGTTGGTGAGTCCTCCATTCCGAGGATGTTGCTTATAATCTCTTGCTATGCACTAAGACTATCTTACCTTTATTTATGTATTGACTATGAGAGTGAGCCCGATTGTTTGTTGTGATCCCTGCTCTTATCTATGTAGTAGAGGTATTGTTGGACATGTTATATATCTATGCCATGAGCCTTGACTCTCTTGTTTCTTGATGTTGTGATATGGAAGTTTACCCTTAGCCCCAATTCCCTTTTTTATACGTATCTCTCACTGTCATTTTAATTGCTTTCATTACCAAGGATGTGTAATGATATGCTTTGAGGCTTGTTTGGGGTTCCTTTGGGTTCCCCATTTGCCGGGCATGTCTAGGCCCTAGGCTTGAGTCATGACAGTTCTTGTCTTAGAGGCAAGGCATAGACCAAGTACTTCATAAGTTATGCCCCATGGGCAAGTCTTGACTACATCTTGTGTTGATTTATCATATCTATAACTCTTGCATATTAGCTGAAGGACTTGTATATAATAAATTTAGCCCCATAAGAAAAACTTGACACTATCATATTATGTTTTGATTTATTAGATATTGTCACGACTTAAGCCTAGCACCTGGATGTGGCACAGTAAATTGGAAACTCGAGGGTAATCCAAACAAGCCCCTTAGCATATATTTTACACATTCTTGATTGTGAAGCATAAACAAGCATCTAACAAATAATTTCTATCGAAAACGAGGCTTAGGACTCAAGCTATGGGGATTAATAAGGGAAATAGATTTGCATGAATCACATAGCAAGTAATAATAAATGGAGGGTAAGTATGACTCAAGCCATAGGAAGCAAGAACTTAGGACTTTCAATACCATCCATCAATATCAATATTATCAAATAATCACACCGAGAATAAGGACTAAAGAATAAGTCTCCATAAAATTTCAATATTTCCTCATAAGTACAAAGCATAAGTATCCAACAACATCTCTAATACATGAGTAGGACGGGGGAAAAATCAAGTCCCAGGCTAACCCTCAAACTAGAAAGTAAAGTAAGATAAAGTCTCAACATAAGCAAGATAGAAACTGGATATTATCCTCGAACTAGAGGACTTACCACAGACAAAATTTTCTACGATCTAATGCTAGCCACGGGGAGAATATCGAGAAGTTCCGATTCCTAGATAGTGAAATTATGTAGGCAAAAAGTATGTGTAACACCTCACACTTGCCTAGAAATACCCCCATAATCATAATTCCCTTGTATCTCAAATCGAATATATTTAAACACCCCTCCATGTAGCTCGAAAAGACCCCATGATGTATTTTTTTTCAATATCTCAAAATCCATTTAGAATTTTGAAAATCTGACAACATATTCTTGTTCAGAGGGCAAAATTAAGTGGGAAAACGAGTACCTACAAGGTATACTTTGCCCGTGCCAAGAAAAATAATTTTTGGTGTAACTTTGCAAAAACAGTAGTTGTCCGTGATGGATTCGCAATGCGGACCTGATGAGGACCAGTTCAAAAAGTTCCGAAGTTTGCTCTTTTTCACTCCAGGGAAATTGGGTAATAACCCTATACCTATATACATGAAAATCCCTCATTATCTAGCCGTTTTAAGCCCTAAAAATCATCCAAAAACCTCTAAAAATCCTGTCTAATCTTTATCGAATTCTCCATCCATTCTAAAGGTTTTCAAGAAGTCTTGTTGAAATTCAAGGGAAACCAAGTCAAGCCCCAAGTCCTCCTTAAGATGCAAGAGTCCCAAAACTCATCCAAATCTGAGGATTGGATTCAAGTTTTAAGCCTCCATTTCAAATCTTTTTCAAAAAAATTCTCCAAAGTCACGGTACATGGGTTTTAGCCAAACCTTCCACCCATGGTGCCCTAATCTCCTTTTACTTAATATGCATGATTTAAAGTTGATTTTACAAATAGTTTTAATATTATGAACATGTCTATGAACTATATTAAAGCTATGTAAAGTTGTGATTGTTTTGCTATGTTTTGAGCTATAAATCTTGGATCTATTATAAGATTTGATGAGGGGTTTTGGAGTATATTACTTGAGGATCTTACAAGGTGTTGATTGATAGTTTTACAATAAATTTGCATCCTTTCATATCTAAATTGAACAATTTTTTACCCCCATTACACCCCCCCTAAGTGTTTGATAAAATGTCTGGTTATGGTTTCTTGAGGAATTGAAGGTCCAAAGCATGAGATATGACTTGAATGACTATATGATGATGAAATGAGCTTATGTACATGATGAATCCTATTTAAAATGTCACACACTAGGGTGATGGGTGTTATCATCACTAACCTACCAAGGGGTTTGTACTTTGAAAATCTACACACTAGGGTGATGGGTGCTATCGTCACTAACCCACTAAGGGGTTTGTACTTTGAAAATCTAGCACACTAGGTGATGGGTGCTATGATCAATAATTTGATGAGGGGTTTGTACCTCATACACTAGGGTGGTGGGTGCTATTTTCCGTAACCTACCAAGGGGTTTGTACTTTGGAAATCTAGCACACTAGGGTGATGGGTGCTATCATCACTAACCTTGATGAATGTGTTGTACCTCACACACTAGGATGTTCGATGCTATCATCAGTAACCTTGATGAGGAGTTTGCTCCTGACAAACTAGGGTGATGGGTGCTATCATCACTAACCTACTAGTGGGTTTGTACTTTGGAAATCTAGCTTGGTCTCTTCTACACATATGATATCCTATATGAGCATGAGTTACTTAAGCATGTTTTTACTTTTGCATTGATCATACATGTCATATTGTATATTATGCCAGTTGATTAATGTTATGCATTTTGGATTATGATGCCTATCTATTGTTGCATTGCATCTTATATACTTAGTACATTCAAACGTATTAACACATACTCTATGCCTACATGATGTCACCATGTTGGAGCCGATGCCCAAGTTGATCATTATTCTCCACGTGGCTAGTTCGGTGACGTTGAAGCTAGTTGATGAGTCCTCCACTTCGAGGATCTAGTCTATGTTTCTTCTAGTATTTACTGAGACATTCATCTTTATTGTTTGTTTTGACTATGAGAGTGAGCCTAGTTACTTTGTGTTGGGCCCCCGCTCTTATCTATGTAGTAGAGATGTTTGTTGGACATGTTATGTATCTATGATATGAGTTTTACTCTTGTCTTTTGACCATGATATTGTGCAAGCTTTTTTGTTAGCCTAAGTTTCCCCATTCTTTTATCTTTGATGCTTGATTTATTGCTTCCGCGACCAAGGATGTGTAATGATGCTTAATGAGGCTTGCTTAGGGTCCCTTCGGGTTCCTCTTGTGCCGTGTCACGTCTAGTCCCTAGGAGTGGGTCGTGACAAACTTGCTATTAGAGCTCTAGGTTTATAGATCCTCAGAGTCTAACACACCGCGTCGATTAGAGTCTTATTCATGGTTGTGAAGCATGCCATGACTATGAATAGGAGGATACGAGGCATTTTAGGAAATGTTTCCCTTCTTTATGTTCTAAGTCATGCTATAGAGTTGTGGTAAGGTTGTTCCTCCTAACGATTGTTCTTTGCTATACTAGATCATGCCTGACACTCGATCAAGAAGGGTCCAAACTCTCGAGGATCAACGTGCCAATGGTGAACTCCAGGATGCTCTTAATATGCTTGCCCAATTTGTGGCCAACCAAATCAATTAAGGGGCCCAACCCCATCATGCTACTACCCAAGGAGCTAGGGTAAGCGATTTCATAAGGATGAATCCTTTGGTATTTCATGGGTCAAAGGTGGATGAAGATCCACAAGAGTTCATTGATGAGGTCTACAAAATCTTCAATATTGTGGGTGTTGGGCCAAATGAGAAAGCGGAGGTTGCGGCCTACCAACTCAAAGGGGTAGCTCAAATATGTATGATCAATGGAAAGGGGAGAAGGGAAATGGTTATGTGGTGCTTTGGGAGGAGTTCAAATTGGCTTTTCTTAATTGGTTCTTCCCTCTTGAGCTTAGGGAAGCTAAGTTGGTATAATTCACGAAATTGAGGCAAGGTGCTATGAGTGTGAGGGAGTATGCCCTAAAGTTCAATCAACTTTCAAAGTATGCTTCTTACTTGGTGGCCAATCCTTGATCTAAGATGAATAAGTTTGTGATAGGGGTCTCTAAGTTGGTGAGTGAAGAATGCCGATCTACTTTGCTAATTAATGACATGGACTTATCTCGGTTGATGACATATGCTGAGCAAATGTAGGAGGAGAAGTTGAAGAAGAGAAGGGATCATGAGCCCGAGAGGGACCATTTTGAGGATAAGTTCCAAAAGGATGGTAGATCTCACCCAGGCCAAGTGCCTCTTCATGCTTTCGATGGGGGGTTTGGGAATGTCCTCCCTAGGCCTTAAGATATTGGTGGTGTGGCTCCTAAGGGTATGTGTCCTAATTGTGGAGGGGGTCATAGTAGTTCATGTTTAAGGGTTCTAAGGCATGCTTTGAATGTGGGGAGCTTGGTCATAAGAAGAACAATTGTCCTCTTAGGCGCAAAGAGGGTAGAGGTGGTGAGGTTGATCGAGGGAATGCTACAAGGTGTAATCGGTTCTATACTCTTCAAAGGAGGCAAGAAGAAGATGAGGCACCCAATGTTGCCCCCGATAAGTTGAAGTTTCCTTTGACTTGGGTGTGTATGCATTGATGGGTCTGATGTGTCACTATTTCTTCCATTGCGCTTATAGTTGGTAGTGGGTTCCTTGTGTGTCCCAAGTTGTTGTGGAATTGTTGGTGTTTATTTTGTTGATGGTTCTATTGTTGAAGGGTAAGGATTTTGGGGCTTATTTCATGACCTTATTGCTTTAGGACTTGTCTTGTGCTTTGGTTGAATTAGGTGTGGAGGTTTTGATATCATACTTGAGGTAGATTAGTGGCATGTATAGTATGTCTGCATTATTTGTAGGGCCCGTAAGGTTAGATTCCAAATCTCTAATGAAATTGCCTTTGAGTGGGAAGTTGCCAAGTAGTAGCAAAAGAGCTAGGTCCATTCTTGTCTTAAGTTTCAATTGATCTCTAAGGGTTTCCCTATGTTCTTATTGCATAAGAGTCTTGTCTTGTGATCTTGGTCGAACTTAGCTTGACGTGTTGGAGGTCTTGGGATAGCTTGGTCGTCTTGCATAGCATGTTTCAAATTAGTGTTGAACTCGTAAGGTTGTTATGTGATGGTTAAGGATGGACGATCTATTTGGTCAATTATAATGGGTTAGTCATTTCTCTAAGATTGATCTTTGGTTCGGGTTTTGTCTTCAAGTGAGGATGGAGATAGGTAATATCCTCAGGTGTTTTTTCCGATTAGAAGTGAAAATTATGAGTATTGGTGGAGTTGTTTGGTTGATTTATGCATTGGCTATGTCGATGGGCTTTATGAGTAGGGACTTAAAACCCTACCTTGGTATGTTGTGGTGATTTCTAGTAATGAAGTATTGGTTTATTTAGAGCTTATGAATCATTTGGAGGGTAGTGTTGCAAGTCGTGAAGGATGACTAATTGTTTGCTAAATATGATATGTGTGCTTTGTGGATAGCAAGAAGGTGGTTAGAATTCTTTAAGGATTATGAATGAGTGTACATTATTGTTTTTCCCCGATTAAGCTAATGTTGCGGTCAGTGCACTACGTAGCCTAACATGTGTTATTGGTGGCAAGGAGGAGACTAGTTTGATCCATCAGGTGGTTAGATCGGAAGTTGGTTGAGGGAAGTTGAGAATGGTGGTATAGTGTTCTTGGTGGCTCCAAATATTTGTTAGTTGAGGGGGTCTAGTTAAGCAAGGCCTTGGTTCTGCCTTATTAGAGTTGGAAGTTTGGGTGGAAAGATGGTAGAATGGGGGTTTTTTCCCAAGGGGGAGATGGTTTGTGGCAACAAGTGAATAGGTGTGGTTAAGATTGACAAGTGAGTTAGGGTTGTAAGTCCTTTTAGAGTATAAAGGCAGTTGGTAAGGTTGCATACAGATGGGAATTGCCTATGGTATGGTTATGGTTTGTCTGATTTTTCATGCTTTTAGGTTGAAGGGATGTGGTGGTGACTCTAATGCTATAGAACTCGTATGATTGTGGGTGTTGTGGAGGATAAGTCGCCTTAGGAAGAGGTCCTGGTGGAGGTATTAGGTGGAAGGATTGAAGAAGTTGATTGGTAAGGAGGTAGTATTCGTCAAGGCCCTTTGGAAGAATCGTCAAGTCGAAAGTGTCTCTCGGAGAGCCGGAGCGGGCATGGAAAGGCGGTATCCATACCTCTTTTCATTATATTCAAGCTTATGGTAACATGTTGAACCCCTTCTTGTGATTTCAAGTCTGATGTTTTAGCCCCCTTTGTTATTTGCAATCATCCATGTTCAGGTTGACAAGTTCATGACGATTTTTGACACTTATATTGAGACTTTGAAAATGGTGTTTTAAATGTATTGTTGCATCCTTGTTGGGGATGATTTCTTCATGATTACTCTTCTTATATACATTTCATTGATATTTGGGGATGAATGTTCCCAAGGGGGAGATATTGTAACACCCCACACTTGCCTAAGAATACCCCCATAATCATAATTCCCTGACATCTCAAATCAAGGATATTTAAACACCCTCCATGTAGCTCGGAAAGACCCTATGATGTATTTTTTTTCAATATCTCAAAATCCATGCAAAAATTTGCAAATTTGACTACATATTCTTGTTCAATGGGCAAAATTGTATGGGAAAATAAGTACCTACAAGGTATGCTTTGCCTGTGCCAAGAATAATAATTTTTGGTGTAACTTTGCAAAAACAATAGCTATCCGCGATGGGTCTGCAATGCGGACCTGACATGGACCAGTTCAAAAAGTTCCGAAGTTTGCTCTTTTTCGCTCCAGGGCAATTGGGTAATAACCCTATACCTATATAGACGAAAATCCCTCATTGTCTAGCCATTTTGAGCCTTAAAAACCAACCAAAAACCTCTCAAAATGCTGTCTAATCTTCATCAAATTCTCCATCCATTCTCAAGGTTTTCAAGAAGTCTTGTTGAAATTCAAGGAAACTAAGTCAAGCCCAAAGTCCTCCTCAAGATTCAGGAGTCCCAAAACTCATCCAAATCTAAGGATTTCATTCAAGCTTCAAGCCTACATTTCAAATTTTTTTCGAGAAACTCTCCAAAGTCAAGGTACATGGGCTTTAGCCATTGGGTTCTTCCACCCATGATTCTCTAATCTCCTTTTACTAAATTTGCATGATTTAAAGTTGATTTTACAAATAGGTTTACTATTATGAACATGTCTATGAACTATGTTAAAGCTCTGTAATGTTGTGATTGATTTGCTACGTTTTGAGCTATAAATCTTTTATCTATTGTATGATTTGATGAGGTATTTTGGTGTATATTACTTGAGGGTTTTTCAAGGTATTGATTGATGGTTTTATAATGTATTTTCTTGCATGATTTCATCTCTAAACTGCATGGTCTTTTACCCCCAGTACACCCCCCTAAGTGTTTGATAAAATTTTCGGTTATGATTTCTTGAGGAATTGAAGGTCCAAAGCATGCGATATGATTTGAATGACTATATGATGATAAAATAAGCTTATACACATGATGAATCCTATTTAAAATGTCACACACTAGGGTGATGGGTGCTATCATCACTAACCTACCAAGGGTTTGTAATTTGGAAATCTAACACACTAGGGTGATGGGTGCTATCATCACTAACATTGATGAGGGGTTTGTACCTCACACACTAGGGTGATTGGTGCTATCATCACTAACCTACTAAAGGGTTTGTACTTTGGAAATCTAGCACACTAAGGTGATGAGTACTATCATCACAAACATTGATGAGGGGTTTATGCCTCACACACTAGGGTAATAGGTGCTATCATCACTAACCTACCAAAGGGTTTATACTTTGACAATCTAGCACACTAGGGTAATGGGTGCTATCATCACTAACCTTGATGAGGTGTTTGTACCTCACACACTAGGGTGATGGGTGCTATCATTACTAACCTACCAGGGGGTTTGTACTTTGGAAATCTAGCTTGGTCTCTTCTACACATATGATATCCTATACGAGCATAAGTTACTTAAGCATGTTTTTACTTATGCATTGATGATACATGTCATATGGTGTATAATGTCTATTACTTAGGAATCGGTTCCCAAGTTGATCATCCTCCTCCATGTGGCTTCTTTGGTGCCATTCAAGCTAGTTGGTGAGTCCTCTACTTCAAGGACCTAGTCTACATTTCTTATAATATGTATTGAGACATTCATCTTTATTGTTTGTTTTGACTATGAGGGTGAGCCCTGGTTACTTTGTCTTGGCCCGCTGCTCTTATCTATGTATTAGTGGTGTTTGTTGGACATGTTATATATCTATGATATGAGTTTAACTCTTGTCGTTTAACCATGATGTTGTGCAAGCTTTTCCCTTAGCCCAGTTTCCCCATTCTTTTATCTTTGATGCTTAATTTATTGCTTCTGCGACGAAGGATGTGTAGTGATACTTTATGAGGCTTGTTTGGGGTCCCTTCGGGTTCCCCTTGTGCCGTGTCACGTCTAGGCCCTAGGCTTGGATTGTGACAGTTTGCGTTGTTACTTTGATTGTACTAGTATGTGGACATGCAGTATAGAAAATATGAGTTATAAAGCTATTGAACAACATGATCATTTAGAATCATCATTTGAACCATAAACCATAAGACAATGCATGTTAGGGGTAAAAAATGTATAAGTAATCTATACCATGAAAAAAGAACCCTTGATCTTAGCATAACGAAGGATATATGTTATCATGCATAAGTAAAATAGCCACATCTTTCGGAAAAATATTGCTTTTACATCACAGGAAGAACCACCAAGTATAAATGAAACTCTAGAAATAATAACGAAGGGCACCATACACAGTTGGAAAGAAAGTCATACACCTTTATGAGAAACACCACTACTGATAGCAAGGGACCTTGACACATATAAAGAAAACCATTTGAAATTTAGAGACAGTGAATTATATGAACTTTAAGACACTCTTGGATATGACATAAAAGAGTCCTCATAATCATCATAAAAGGACAACTTAGAACCATAAGGATAATATGAACATGTGTGAGAGCAACCTCTAACCAACTTAAATCATATGAGCTAAGCCATGGAGTCCTAATGTTTCCACTACATTGGACGAAGGGGGAAGTCACTTTCCTAGGTGACCTCCTAAAATACTTATGTGGATCTGCTAAAGCTAGTTAGTCTCTACTTATGGGTGATATAGAAATCAACTTCTACTAGTGGGTGGCCTCTATTTCCTACGGTGGTATGTAGGTATAGGACAATGAGATTCTACTAATAGTCTCTTGCCCTAGCTATGGGTAGATTCCATATATATCCCAAGGTCCACTCAGTGCTATGTGTGTCTCTCACAGAATGACCATAGACGTGAACCATAGAATCATCTAGTATGGAGAGATATTCTACTAACCCATCTCATAAACATTTAGAAACAATGGATAGACACTCTACTAATCCATCCCATAAGCCTTTTGACATAGATCATCATCATAAGGATAGTTCCAAGACTTTTTCTATGCCTCTACTATCATCCCATCATCATCTCATCCTTTTTACTAGGTAGAGGACTCATACCTCAATCATTCAGTCATTCTTGGCTTAAAATAGACTTGTCCTATTGGTTATTAAAATATGAGGATAATCATGACATACACAACCTTTCTACCATAACATCATATAGAGTGCTTTACAATGATACATACCTTTCGCAGGACATCATCAAAATTTCACAACAATCTTAATATACCTCATCCTTCTTTACATTCATGAACTTATATACATATAGTGAAATATTTTCATCATACATAAGAAATTTCATCATTACACTCTCACCATTAGAAATCATTTATTATTAGAAAACTTAATGTGATACTTTGGTGGTCTCAT
>JAOTQR010083302.1:0-10573 GCA_025774065.1 Solanum ossicruentum
GACTCTAAACAAAGTGAGAGAATTGAGGTGCTTGTAGGACTTAGGAAGCTAGCATGTGAGTCACCTACTTACTTAGCAAATAGGGAAGGTGATAACCTATGCTTCTAGACAAGTGAAGGTAGATTAGAGAAACTACCATACTAATGACTTGGATTTGGCTAAAGTCATGTTCGTGTTGAAGTTTTTGTGACATTATCTTTATGGGGTGCATTCTGAGATCTTTACATCAAATTTTTTCATGCTAATCTGAATGTGAGACAGTGTAGGTGGTTCGAGTTGCTTAAGGATTATGGTATCTCTATTATATTTTACCTTAGGAAAGCCAATGTTATGGCAAAAGCTTTTTGATAGAAGGCTACTAGTATAGGGAGTTTGACATTCTTGAGGGTAGAAGAGAGGCCCATAGCTTTGGAGGTTCAGTCGCTTGGTGGATTGATTTTTCGTTTTGATATTTCTCCTTCTCTACGTATATTGGCCTTTGTTGAGGCTAAATTTAATCGGGTATGTGCTTGTCTAATTGATGACCCTGATTGTGCAAGATTCGTGATTAAGTGTTGAGAGTTGAAGACAAGACAACCATTGTTGATTCTGTGGGTGTTTCAAGGATAAATGATAGAGTTTATGTGCCTAAGGTTGCGGATTGTGTAAGATTGATATAAGAGGAGGCTCATTGTGCTATGTATTTTGTCCATCCAGTAGTGGCAAAGATGTACCATGATCTGAAACATCAATATTGGTTGTTTGGGATGGGAAAGGACATAGTTGAGTTTGTGCAAAAGTAATTGAATTGCCAATAGGTCAAGTGTGAGTACCAATGGCCCGACGGATCGAAGCAAAGGATAACCATTCCCAAGTAGAAGTGGGGGAGAGTGACTATGGATTCTTTGATAGGTTTTCCCATGAACTTGAGCAAGTTTAACTCATTTTGGGTTGTCGTTGATCATTTGACCAGGTCGGCTATAACAACCCCTAGTTTAGGAGCCTTGAGTGTAGAAAAGTTGGCAAAAAAAATAACATAAGGCCTGGTTCATGAGGGAAACTTATGGGCCATAGATGTGCTTATAGCCTATAGGATTGCTCCATAAAGTGAGAGCTCAGGAAGGGAAAATTTTTCCAAATGTCTGTTAATCGATGAACCATGCGATGGTCCATAGGATGCATTATGGTCCGTAGGAAGGGTCATGAATGAGACTATCAGATATGAAGGAAATCTGGAGTTTACTTGAAGGTAACCTACGTGACCATAATACAAGATAAAGCCAATGAAGAGTAACGTGGAATAATGCCAATAAAATAAGAAAAATAGCTAAGTGTCGAAGGACTCTATGATTTCAACCAAGACCAATAGGTTGTTACATGGCCTGTAACAAGGATTCATGGTGTTGAGTCCACCAAAGTCAATTTTTTGGAATTTCAGATGTGTTACTAGATGAGAGGGAACTATGGTCTATGGATTGACATATGACACATTAGTGGCGTTTCGTAGGTTGAATCAGACAGTATTAATAAGGGGAAGTTTTGTCATTTTTGTCAATCCTATTCCAATACTATGTCATTTTGGGATCGTAAAAAAGGCCCCATTCCAGCCTTAAAGCCATAAACACCCTACTCTTTCCTTCATTCTTTCAATTCCTAAAATTCTCTAAGGCAGAAGTTCTTAAGAACAAGCTAGGGCAAAGGCTGGGGTTCCATGATTTTCTCTGTCAAAGCATTGAATTTGTTTTCCTCAAGATTCTTCAAGGAATATGAGTTGATATATGGGTATGCTTCCACCCTTAAAGTTCCTTTTTAAGTATTATACCTTTTCATTAAGTTTCTTAAGTTAATGTGCATGGTTATGATTATTTAATGATAGTTTTGTTATTAAATGATAGTTGTAATATCTGACAACTCTTTTGCTAAGTATATATGCATGTTTGAATGATTGATGATGATCCTAAACAAGGGCCTTTTAATGATTAAGTGTCTATGTTTTTTATGGTTTAAAAAGAGAAATTTCTTGATGTCTAATGCCACTTATGATTGTTCCATTTAAAAAATCTAGCCCACTTATTTTTCAACTAAAGAATTATATGATTCAAGCGCTAGAATGTGTGCATGCACTAGCTATTTGATGATGCTTCGGTGGAAATCTTCTATTTAGCCTTTGATGAAAATAGCCAAGATGTTGCTGACACTAACATGGGAGGCGCATTTTTAGATTATCCATATCTTATTATTGTTGAAAGGTTGGAGAGATTTGTCAAGACGAACCTTACATATGGAGCATTGGTAGTCAACATCTAAAAGCTCATTCTCAGTTAGTACTAATTCGGTGTAGGCTAAGACAAATGTGGAGATGATGCAAGAGCTTGCTTGGATTAATACCAGTGTGGGGTTGTTGATGAAATAGAGCAAGGAACGTCTGAATACAGTAGCTCATTAGCCTCAGCGAGTTCCTATGTACAAGGAGCCTTACCGTCCAGAGGATACTTTCTTCATCACTGATCAGATGACGAGTTTCCAGACCAATGACCAAGGGTCCAATCAAAATAATTGTTGCCAAGGTCATGGAAAGAAAGGTCGAAACTTTAACAAGGATGACTTATTCAAAGCCAACAACCGAGGAGACTACTATGATAGGAATAGGGGTCAGGACAAAGATGATGATTGGGGATGTGGGGATGGTTATAGAAATGGTCCGTATGTGCCACTACACAATTGAGACTCTAGTAATTGTAGCTATGAGATGTTCGACCTACTATTACAGAAGGTTGACGCTTAGTGTGAGACCTTGAATGGAATGAAATATGACATCTTCAGTGTTATTTAGAAAATCGAGTCAATACTAAATACACAACTATAATTACTTTATGAAGAACCAATACTTCTTATTTTTTATGAAGAAACAATACTAAATACACAAGCATAACTAACATATACTTCTTATTTTTTATGAAGAAACAATACTAAATACACAACTATAATTACTTTCTTTTACGTTTAAGTTGTAGGGCCTCCCCAAGAACCCTAAAAGTCTCTTGTGGCTGCTTGTAAAGTCAAGAAAGAGTTGAGAGAAACTTGGAAAAAAAAATCTGACTTTTGTTCAGGTTAAATGAATTGAGTTAGCTCCTTATAAGCCCATTTCAAAGGAGCATTTTTCTGAGTTACTTTTACATTATAATCCTTATTTCATATAAGTTAGTAATCTACCATTTTTTCCCTTTCACTTGGCCCTTAAGGGGCTCCAAATTGATGGGCTTTTGCTGCCCATTTTTTCTCCTTTCTTTTTAGTTAGTTTAGGCGTAAATTATCAAATTTATTGTAATGTCTTCCAGCTCTTTTAATATTCTTATTGGGCTAACAATATAGTCCATTTATGTAGCTAAAATAGGGGCTAAAGTTACACCCTTAACACGGACTTTATTCATAGTCGGACTTGGACATATTTGGCATCGAGCCTCATCTCCGTCTAGCTAGGAAATTAAAGCTAAGCAAGTAGATGACTCAGCTGCTAGCTTTCTAAGTCCTACAAGCACCTCACTTCTTCCACTTCATTTAAGGTTGCAATCTACTCAATTTGACTTCAAACTTATATATACTTACTCATCTTCAACATTACAAGCATACATCGCCCTCTAATTTGGGATCCAAGATCTTTTAAAAATTGGAGCTAGTTTGACCAAGTCATATCATGTTTCATTTGCATAAAACAGGTATAGTTAAGAAGAGGGGTGTTACATCGTGGTCCCCAGGTAAGACTCCTAAAACTTTCTTAGTGTTGGGGCCTTCTACGATGTAACTTATGAGTCGTATTTCAATGTATGACTTGAAGATGGATCAATAAGGCTAATCCTTAAAATAGTGTTTAGGCACACTACAAAACCATATTCAACGAACAATAGAAATTAACCCTGCCGATTTTTGTATGTCATTGCTTGAAATCACGTAGTCACATGTCATTGTAAGTATATTGAAATATTTATTGGGAAAAAGGCATATGATAGCATATTTGTTAATTATAGTGTGAATTTAAGTTGGCCAAGGGTTCTCAAAACATAAAATGAATGTGCAAATTGTTGTTTGATAGGATCATTTCATGATCACACATGTGGGGTGTTAAGTAACATGGGAAAATTGTTTGGGTGCATAAACCTATTGCTTCGATGATGATAATGATTATGTTGCCTTGTTGTTGAATTCATTTTGGGACCGATTTGATGTACTTAGAAAACCCAAGTTATTGTATTTTTTTACAGTACGAGGGTATTCTACAGCACATGGATTAATCCACAAGCCACAGTGGCCCCTCAAGAGTAAAAGCTATCACTTGGGAGTTTCTAAAGTTCCATTAAATGAAAACTTCTACTTACCGTAGTTTAGACTACGACTCGTGAACAAGTTTCGCAGGGTTCATGCCCAAAAATGTTAATTTTTGAAATAAATCCATGACTCAATCTATGGCCCAGAGTTTGTTCTACGAGCCATACTTAGTCACGTAGGTGCAGTTCCAGTAACTGGTTTTACTATACCATGCAACCTACAAAGGTCTTCTACGGCCAATAGTCCTGTCTACGACACATAGAAAAGCCTTTATAGGTGCTTCTATCACCTTTCCTTGTAACATTTTGCTTTTCTTTCCTATATATTTGGAATTAATTGGTGTCCTAATGGTATGGATATTAGCTACGATAGCCCGCAAGCCTAGGAAGAGTGACATTCATGCCCTGCAGTAGAGATTTTGAGAAGAGTCCTCAAACGCCTCGACTACTTTTGAGGCCAGTGGCTCCCTCAAGGACCTCGGTGTCTCTCTAGATCTGGGCATTGAGAGATGATCACACTCAAATACTACCTTTTACTTTATGTATAAAACAACTATTGTCAAATCTAAAACGTAAACATAGGTTAGGGTTGAATTCCAAGGGAATATGAGGTTTTGCCGCATTGAGTCACCAACAACCATTTCAAGCATCGATTAACTCTATTCTCAATAAGATATGGGGTTTGTAATGATTTTGTAAGAAACTAATACTAT
Source organism: Solanum ossicruentum (assembly GCA_025774065.1). Lineage (NCBI taxonomy): Eukaryota > Viridiplantae > Streptophyta > Magnoliopsida > Solanales > Solanaceae > Solanum > Solanum ossicruentum. The sequence continues at coordinate 5,015 of JAOTQR010083302.1, forward strand.
ACGAACAAAGCGAAGAGACAATCAAATCAGAGAGAAACTTGGGAAATTCTGTTCTCCATGGTTTACTAACTCAAACACCCCGGATAACATAACTTAAATTATGACATTGCATGATGGACGGTAACATGGGTTCTTCCAACCCTTGGGCCAAGAGGAAGGTCGAATTTCACTAGGATGCTTTGCCAGCTACCACAGTGTGCCAACTAATCATTAGCTATTGTCGTAGTCAACCTTCCCTTGGCAAGGTTTGGTTAATTAGATGAGATCACATCAACCTAATTCTTTTCACCCATTTCCTTTTATTATTCATAACTACCTTAATTGTGATCATGACAGTAGGTGGGGTTTTATGTTGGCCACCATTGACCAACATTAAAAATGAAGGCAAATGGATAATACATGCAAATACCAAACTCAAGAAGTGCAAATAATCCAGGTTATTAAGCTACATACTTATTGTTTTCATACCACCCAAGTTATGGGGGTTTAGCTACTCATGACTTGGCAAGAAAACAAACAATAAATGAAACATACATAGTTGAGAAATTACCCAAGAAGAATGAAGAACAACAAAACCACCTTTGGATTTGAATTCACAAGCTTGAATAATGAAATTAAATTCCATGTGATTTCAATCTCCCAATTTGAGTCTCCAAATGAAAACCCTAAATTTCTACTCTAAAACCCTACAATATTCAAAGAATTATGAGCTTCTCTCCCTAAACATCTATAAAAGTTATGGGATCTCTCTGATTATGATTTATAAAACCCTAACATATACTATTTATACTATTTATGAAAAGGTCCTCAAAATAGTTACAAAATTCAAGTCGGCAGCTGCTATGGCTCGTAGGTCACCCAACAAGCCGTAATTGGGCTTTTATTGTCGGCATTTGGCATTTTGCACATCAATACTACGATCTGCCTCTACAAATCATAGTCTGGCATATGATTTATAGTGCCTTCTCGTAGTCTACCCTTGCATTTCTTAGTCCAATTTTAAGCAAAATTGTTAATTGCTACGAGGACCTACTTTACGATCCAAGGTGAACTACGACCCTTACCTTGGGTTCATATGATGAACTTGAAATTCCCAGATTTTGGTTTTGGAAACAATTAATTGTTAGGATCATCCCTTGCGACTCATAGTTTGGGCTACGACTCTTAGTGGGTCTCATACATCCTCAAATTCAACAAAATCTACTACTTTTCCCCAAAATCAAACCAACCTATGTTTTATGCAAAGTAAACACAAAACACATAAAAACCATAAAATATCGCATTGATAGCACAAAAAATCCCTTGGTTTAGGCACCATATATGTTGTATTTTGACAGCATATCAATACCATCAACTTAGAATTGTTGCTTGTCCTCAAGAGATGACTCAATCTAGATTGATAATGAGCAATTCATAGCAATCATTCTACTAAACAAGTTCATATACCTTACTCAATTTCAACTCAAGTACTCATACTAGCATTTTTAAAGCATGACCTTATAGCTACTAAGCAAACTATAGCACATTGATACATTTGACAATCCAACTATGACAAATTAAGAAGTATCAATAATCATAGTCATTGATCAACTCAAATGCTAACCACACAATACAATTGCCCTCACAGAAAAGAAGTCCATTTGTTTTACTCAATAAGCCTTCAAAGTTGTTTAAGGGACTGTGCAAGCATACTCACTCTCACAAATGAGATTCATGCGTGATGACCAATACCATAAGCTTGCCCATATACACATAGCCCAAACTTTTGACTGATTGGATTAGGATCACTTTAGGACTTCATAGGCTTGTAATGTAGGTTCATAGGGCTTTGGTGTGACATTTTGGATAATTAGTAACTAAAGGCCAACCTTGAACTACGCTTTTCAACACTTTCACCTTAACAACTCAACAATTCTTTACTTGTTCTCCCTTATTCCTTATTTTCAAGTTTTCTGAGTATTTTCTCTTCATTTTTTAGCTTTTTCCTTATTTTCAAACTTGTTATGCTTTTTCAACTTATACTAAGGCATCTTTTTATCTTTTTCTCTTACTCGGTACATGACTTTCTATTCTTTCTTTTAATCTCAACTCCTCGCCTCATTGTTGCTATTATACCACAACATAGGCCACCCACAACTTAGGTTTTTAACCTAAGATGAAGTACATAATATCCAATCCCTAAGCCAGGGCCACTTTTGGTAGCCACCCTCAACATATATTTTTAGCCTCAATCAAGGTTCACAATGGTCAAGGATAGACTAAGGGCAATATCAAGGTATTTTACTAAATAAGGTTGCAATAACTAGGTATTAATAAAGAAATGGTACATGTAAGGATCAAACATTTGGAACAAGGAATAAACTCTTTCATTTGGTGGGCAATTTAGGGAAAATGAACTATTTCAAAGAACAAGGGTCTAGGTGTCACAACCCAATCCTAGGGCCTAGACGTTTTACGACAAATGGGAATTTGAAGGGACCTAAACAAGCCTCTTCGTATATAGTTACACATCCTTTGTCGCGAAGTAAAGAAACAATCAACTATAGATATAATAAAACGGGAAGCGAGACTAAGGGAAATACTTATATTCACAAAACATATACTGAGTCAAGCTCATGTCATAAGTACATCATATTATACAACAACATCTCTAGCATGGAATGGAATGGGGGCCAAGACACTCTCCCGGCTCACCTTCATAATAACAAGTGTTCAACATAAAGAAGTCTCAAAATAGCATAAGTAATAAAAATAGTTTCCTCGGACTTGAGGACTCACCAAAGCTTTCTTCAAAGAATTGTACTAGCCATGTGAAGGATGATCAAAAGGTGGTTCGGTCCCTACATGGTAATATGATGTAGGCATAGAGTATGCGTTAGTACATTTGAATGTACTAAGTATATAGGATGTAATGCAACAAGACATAGGCCAATGCAGTCATAATGCATAATCATAAGCAATAGATATATAATCTCAATATGGCATGCATGATAAATGCTCATAATAAAATATGTTTGGAAAGCATTCAACTTGAATAGTATATGATATATATGTGGGAAGAGACATTAACCAACAAAGACCAAGTGACGTACTACTTGGAATCCAAGGCATATCACTCTCTCAACAAGGTGACTGAAGCATGTCACCCCTGAATAAGGTTTATTCAACTTTGCCATGATAGCCATACAATGAATAATTCGAGGCAAGTCACCCCGTCGTCATGGTGATTGAGGCATGTCACCCCCTCAACAAGGCATGGTATAACTAGATAGATCCACTAGAAATCCATAAGAGAAATCATGTATCATACTATTGTGGCACATAGTTTAGAGACTAAGACTTTATATAAGAATCCCTAGAGTCAAGCCCTCATCTTAAGCCTCAATCAATTATAAGTCTAATCCCATGGAGTACTTGAAATAATCATACTTCAGTCACAACATAAACAATTTGTAAGAGACATAATAACACGACTTGAGTAGTTTGTAAGCATGATTGACCTCTAATAGTGAGCCTAACCTCAACATGAAAATACATAACAATCATACATGATCCCTTGTTTAACATGAATAGCTCATAAGCGGTGGAAATCTTGAAATTTGTCTTAACTTGATACTTGTAACATCATAGATAATTTTCATGAATTCAATACATACGTGAAAGCTCTTAATCATCATATAGTCACATGACTTGTAAATCATGAATTAGATCATCTATAACTTGTGAATTCTTTATTTGACATTCTATCAAACACTTGGTAGGTTCATGATACTAGTTTAAAATCATGCAATCCGATCGTGAAATAAGATGAGAAAACTTAATGCAAATCAACCCAACAACATGTAGTAAAACCCTCATGTATGGTACCTTGAAATCCATCATCAAAATTCATAATAGATCGTAGTTTCATAGCTCAAAACATACATGGTTTCAATAGACAAAGATCAACTCATTGTGTAAATGTTAAATAGATACCCATGCATAAGCAACAATACTTTGATAAATCTCCTACGTAATTCATGCTCATATTTAATAATAAGAGATACCAATAAGTAATACACTTTGAAATCATACAATTTTCATGAAAAGGAAGATTGGGTCCCATGGGTGAAAGGACCCAATGGATGAAACCCACATACCTTAAACTTGGGTTTTCTTGAGATGAGCTAGAAAGAAACTTATAGCTTGAAATGAATCCTTGAATTCCAAAGTTAAGATTGAAATCCTTAGATTTGGAATTAGATACTTAGTTAAGTCTTGGAGAGGCTTTTGAGAGAGCTTTGAGCTATATAGAGTTGAAAAATAGCTAAGATGGGTGACTTCACGCCTAAGTGGACATTGGGCTATTATCGCTATGCCCTTGCCTGAAATAGCAAAACCAAGAAAAAACATATACTGGTCCATATCTGGTGCATGATGCACCTAATAAGAAGGACAGTTTTACACTGCTTCATGCCCCTGGAGTATCGCGGCCAAGGTGCAGATGCTCTCTAGAAATCGTAAATTAGGAAAAATTATTTTTAGCTGCAGGTCGTCTAAAATTTGGGTTATACCTATTTCCCACTAAATTTCGCCCCTTAATCAAGAAAATGAAGTTGGATTTTTGATATCACGTATGAATTTTAAGATATAATAAAATTGTGATTATGGAAATTTTCGAAGCACCTTTTTGGGCTTTCACTAATATCCCTTCCTAATTCATCTAATCTCTAGTCCAACTCAAAGTAATAGGGTAAGTTCTGGATCAGTACAAAAATGCATGAACAAAGGAAAATTAGCTCACATGTATATGGCATTGCATATATAGCAACATAGACTCATAGATTATGCGTCTAGCATTAACATACCTTCACTTAGTCAGAACAAACATTAAAAAACCATTCAAACATGCATGATCACAAAATAACTACTAATCAACAAAACTTTTCAAGGGTACCAATTTTTACAAATGTTTTCATAAACCATAAAAACAATGTACACGCCAAAACTTTAATCTCCATATACCACAAAAATTATCTACAACATCTAAGACATGCCGATTCAACATAAAAATAAAAATCCACAAGGCATAAGAACACAAGCAAGAAAACCTTGGGTTATCAAAACTAGGATAGTTGTGGACTAAAGGGTATTCAGACTTCACCCCCTAGTCATAACTAATCACACCACACAAAAAATAAGTACTTTGTCCTCAAATGTACAAGGCAAAAACAAACACAAGAAGAATAGGGGGTCAAAAGTCAAGCATCAAATGGTGCTTAAGCACTGGTCTCCGCTTGTCCATGAGCATCTCCCTCCTGTGGGGTAGTCTATACTGCAGTCGTGCGGGATGAGCCAATGCCCTGAAATATCTCAAGCTCCTCAGAATTTCTCAGCTACTCTTCCTCTCTCGATGTCTTCAAGATGAACTCAGTGATCTACTCTTACAGCTACTCATCCTCCTCCGAGGTGTTCTGCCACTTGTGCCCCGCCTCTGTATCATTCTCGTCCATACATCTCTTCCCAGGAGTATGTGTTGATCCTCCTCGAACATGTCAAAAAGCGGTTCATCTTCAAGTG
>JAOTQR010083302.1:10673-38018 GCA_025774065.1 Solanum ossicruentum
TCTCGTCCATACATCTCTTCCCAGGAGTATGTGTTGATCCTCCTCGAACATGTCAAAAAGCGGTTCATCTTCAAGTGTAGTCTCTGGAACTGGGATAGGAGCCACCAATGACGCAATCAAGTTAGCCTTGAACTTTATCAACTCCTAACTAAATGCTGATAAATATAAAGGCTAGGTCTCAGCAAGTCTCTTCTGAACTCTTATCTCATACGAATCGACACGGGCATCTACCACAGTAATCCTTTGGTCAACAACTGAAGTGGTGAATGCCTTGCAACTATCCTCTGATGCCTGAACTCTCTGCTGGATCCACTCCATAATCTTTCGCGGGAGCTGGGTCAATTGAGCCTTAACTTGTGATAAGCTTTGATCCATTGCCTGAAAAGCAATACCAAATATGATGTCTCCTGAAGGAGTTAATGATGTAGACAACCCTGGTGTGGGTGTAGCTATAGTGGGACCCATCTCAATATCGTCTACCTCATGTTGCTTTGGTCCCTTAGAAGTAGTAGCGGTCGCATTTGGAATGGTAGTGGTTGTAGGCTTCGAACCCTCAGCAGGTCGCTCAGGCATGAATGTCTCAAGCATGGTAAGAGGCACTACCCACTGAAGCGCCATCGAGTTCTCATCAGCCTTGATAGATCCATGGTGTGGAGGGCCTCAACATGTTTATCTAGATGAAGTGAAACTCGCACCTATGCATCCACGCATAACCTGTGGATCAGTACTAGGAGTGGCATGCATGTGGCTCTCTAGAATTTCGACTCATGGATCTGCTTCACTATCAGGTGCACCCAATCAATATCATAACCAACTAAGATGTTGGCTAGTAAAATCGATTACTCCAATATGATGGTATGTTCTATGAAGGTGGGTCGGATGCTAGACCTGATGATATCCTACAAAACCTTGGCGGGAAATGAGTTTGAGGACTTCACTATAGACTCGAAATGCTAAGTGACCTATGTCAGCTCCGGAAAACTCTTTATTATCTTAATAACCAACTATCACAAGAGCTCTGTCCGCTGGTCCACACTCTTAGAAATGACGACATGTTTGATCTGGTGAATCTGCCGATCATACTCAGCTGTAGACACTGGTGCTCTATAAGTAGGCCAAAACTATATACTGTGGATCTTATCCTTCAAGCTATCGACCCATCGGCCTCTAACTAGAACCTATCTCAATCTGGGCTGATCGAGAGCCTTCTTCCCCTTGGAAAGATCTTGTAGAATAGTAGCGGCATAAGCTGCGTAGAACCCTCATAGTAGGAGTTGAGCAATTTGCCCTGCTTCTCTGTCAACCACCTGAGCCTATTTTGATCTATCTTGGCCTCTGATTCTGGGACATAGCTCAAGCCTGTGTCTACCATTCAAAGCTCCTCATAAAATGATTTCACTGGTTTCCCCTGCCCTTTGGGCTCCATCCCTTGTTTGTACATGGCCTCCATGCCTTTTACACCCCGTCAGTGATACTGAGGGTATGTATCAGAAATGGATAGGGCAATAGGAGGACTAGGCTGCTCCTCTATCCTATGGTGTATGTTTTGACTCGAATCCATCTTCACTACACTTCACATTAAACCAGGTGGTACTCTCTACCTGCATCAGAGTCTGAACTTCCCTAGCTCTTATCACGACCCAAGCCTAGGGCCTAGATGTGACACGACGAATGGGAGCCCAAAGGGTCTCAAACAACCTTTTATCATATAAATCACACATCTTTGGTCACGGAAGCAAAGTAAAAAACAACAAGAGAAAATAAAAAGGAGAAATGTTACTAAGGGAAGTCTTTGATAGTCAGAAAACATAAAGAGTCAATCTTAGAGCATAAATACATCAAAACATTCCAATAACACCTCGTATTATAGAATGGAGCGGGGCCAAGACACTCTATGGGCTCACCCTCATAATGTTATATGTTCAACATCAAGAAGTCTTAGAAATAGCAAGAGAAAGTAGATAGTGTCCCCGAACTTGAGGATTTACCAAGCTTTTCTTCGAATAATATCACTATCCACGTAGATGATGACTAAGAGAAACTCTGATCCCTATATGGTAATACCATGTAGGCATTATGCATTAGTATATTTGAATGTACTACGTATGTAGGATGCAATGCAACAAGACATAAGCAAATATAGTCTAAATGCACAGTAATGACAATAGATAAGCATAATGTTAATATGACATGGATGATCAACGTTTGAAGTAAAATATGCTTGTAAATAATTCAACTTGCATAGAACATAATACCTATGTCGGAAGAGACCTCAACCAACAAAGAGTAAGACCAAGCGAGCTACCACTTGGAATCTCGATGATTAACCCTCACTGGTAATGAGGTGGTCTACTTGCCAAGTTAAACCATACTTCACCTTATGAGACTCTATCCCATTTTGAAAAAGTAACCTTCCTTATGGGAGCCCATCTTATTTCGGAAAGGATTTCATGAGAATGTTTGCCTTGCAGGAGTCCATCCCATTTCGGGAAGAACTTCGAGAGAAAGTGCACTAAATAAATCCACTAATATAGCAAGGGTATAACATAATCATATGTTTGTACATAGTTCAAGGAAAAAGAGCAAACCCTCCATCCATCGGTACTAAGTCTAATCCTAGGGAATAGTTATAATGATCATACTTCAATAACTTACAAGAAACATGGAATCATGACCTAAGTAGCTCTTAAACATACTTGACCTCTAATGGTGAGCCTAACATGAAACATGAGAGTAAATCATCATCAAACAGTACCCTTGCATTAACATCAATGTCTCACAAGAGGTAAAATCTTTAAAATAGAGCGTAACTTCGTACTTATCATTATCATAGATAATTTCATGAATTCATAACATAATTGATAGCCCATATTCATCATGAAGTCATATTCTTGACTTTATATTTTACCAAACACTTGGTAGGTATGTAATGCTTGTTGAATATCATGCGATTCAAGAGTGAAATCATGTGACAAAACACAATATAAATCAACCCACCAACATATTGCAAAACCCTTATGTGAGATACCTTGAAATCCATTATCAAATCTCATAATAGATCATAGTTTCATAGGTCAAAACATACATAGTCTCAATAGACAAAACCAACCTGTTAACTAGAAATAGATAGACATGCATGTTTAATCGACATTTCATAAAACCCCAACATATTTCGTGCTTATAATCCATAATAAAAGAAGTGCATACAAAATACAATTGAAAACATGCAATTTTCATAGGATAGGAAGATTGGGCACTATGGGTGAAAGGACCCAATGGTTAAAATCCACATACCTAAATTTGGGATTTCTTGATATAGACGTGAAAGAGACATGAAGCTTGAATGGATATCTTGAGATCCGGAATTACAATTGAGACACTTAAATTTGGATGAAATATTTGGTGAAGTATTAGAGAGGGTTTTGAGAATGCGTTTAGTGATGTATTGTTGAAAAATGTCTAAGTATAGGTTTTTTCACGCATAAGTGGGCATGGGACCATGACCCGAATTCCATAGGCTAAAACAGGATAATTAAGGAAGTGACAACACTGCTCCATTACAAGTCTACACTGCAGAATCATCGCAGATAGCTTATGTCTCAAAAATTTTTTGAAAATCAATTTTTGCTACGGGTCTTCTAAAATAGGGTTTATACCCACCTCCCACTCAATTTTGCCCAATGATCAAGAATATGAAGTCAGAATTTTGATATCACGCACGAATTTTGAGATATAAGCAAATTATGATTATGGGCATTTCCTAATCACATTTTTTGGGGCATTTCATATCTCTTCTGAGGCACCTATGCCTCAGTAGCTGTCCGAACACTGTGGTTGTCGTTTGATCTATAGGAGTGCTCATTGTCTGAATCTTCATTGCAAAGTTTCCAGTTGAAGTCCCTGATAGCTGCATTTTTGTTTTTGGGGGATATTATATCTGAAATCGTAAAAGCTCACAATTTGCCCTAAATAAATATCAACAAAAAAAATAAAAGATATGAAGAACTAAGAAATTCAACACTGCATCAGCTGTTATTGATAGATATGGTACCTTGATATGATTCGTAGTGAAGATTATGAGTCGAAGTGAAACCTCATAGTTCTTAGGTGCATAACAATTTTAGATACTAAAATTAGGTATAAGACACAGTTATGACTCATAGCCTCGATTACAAGTCGTAGGAAGGTCTCGTACAAGGTTTCACTTTGAAAACTTTTACACAACCATAAGTCCACGAGACCTCACTATGGTTCATAGATGAGATAATGGCCTGTTGGCGGGCCTGGCATGGTAAATGTTCAAGGTCCTGAGGTTCCTGGAATTCCCTAAGAGAGACAACTATGACCTGTAGTCCCATCTCGTAGGAGGCTCTCGTAGCAGAGAATAACATGTACGTAAAGTATGTATCTTTTCACCAAACGAACTTCAAAAACAAAAATACTAAAATTAAATAGCATCGAAGAAAGTATATTCCATCTATAAGTCAAGCACAAAATACCCAACACCCAAGCATGACATTGAAATCAAGAATCTGTTCTATCATTCAACATCCTACATAAAAATACACCATCAAACATCATTTACCCACTTCATCTACAGTGCATATATGTAACAGTCCCCAAGTCATACTAACAAACTCAAGCACTCAAATTCTAGACAACATTCAGGGAACAAGTCAACAAACAAATTATACATTCATTGATTCAAAACTTTAACCACATCAATACAACCCTCCTCATAATAATGATATGTTCACATCATAAATCACTTAATCCATACACAATGTCCTTGATAAAACACATCACAAAATAGTATGATCATCAAGCAACACAAAGAAACCAAGGTACTCAACATAGGGTTTACAAAATTTGTTTTCAATTTATATAGCCCTAATTCTATCTCAAATATACCCCATCTACAAATTATACACCCTAGTCATAGCATCAAATATTCAATCATTTCAAAAGAAAATCATTGGGAGAGAAAAAATCGACCATGGAAAATACCGTGGGAAGTGGTGATTAAAATGAGGAAGACGAGAATAAGGGAGTGCACAACTCTAGTTACCAGAGGGTTGCTATAATCATAGTCAAAAATCGAGGGTAATATCCAGAAAAATGGTCGAAGAATTGGAGGGGGTAGGAGAGTTTATGAAATAATTTGGGAGGATTAGGGTTTAAATTGGGGTCAAAAATTTAAATGACCCCAAAAAGTGCCTGAAAATGTCCTCGGAAGCGCCTGAAATCATAATTTCAAAATATCTCAAAATCCATATGCGAAATTGAAAATTTGACTTCACATTCTTGTTTAGGTGGTCAAATTGAGGGGGTCATCGATCTAACCCCAATTATAGAGCAAACAAATTGCAATTTCAATTACCTAAAAATCAATGTCGAAAGAGGTTTTCATGCACCTAACGCAATGCACTAAGGGTGTGCTACTGTACAAATTTTGCCCAGTTTTCTATTTCGGTCCAAGGCTTTGGGTCTGGGGCCTAAGTGTTCCCATGCATGAAAATGCTTCTACTTAGTCTTAATTCACCCTCATATCATTCAAGACATTCTCAATTGCACTCCCAAATACTTCGAATGTATTTCTTCTCCTAAATTCAAGTGTCAATACTCATTTTTATTCTAAGGCTCTCATTCAAGCTTCAAGTCTCCATATCTAATCTTCATTAACCATTCTCCAATGCAAAGGTATATAGGTTTAAACCATTGGGTCTCTCCACCCATGGTGACCAAAAATCCCTTTTACCTAAACTACATGTTTTTAAGTTGATTTTAGAAATGAGTTTCCTATTATGAATGTGACTATGAACATTGTTGGAGTTTAATGAATGAAACTTTGGTTTAGTATGTTTTGAGCTATGAATCTAAGATCTATGTGAGATTTGATGAAGGGTGTTGATGTATGTTGCTTGAGGGTGTTAACAAGTGTCTATTCATGATTTTACGTGGTATTTTATTGCATGATTTAACTCTTGAATTACATGGTTTTACTCTAACACTACACAACCAACAAGTGTTTGATAAAATGTACGGTTATGTGTTTCTTGAGGATTTGAAAATCCAGTGCATGTCTTATGAGTTGAATGACTAAATTATGATGAATGGAATGTATCCATATGATATAAGCTCTAGAGTGCTAGAAATTGACGAAGCCTCACTCGAGGGGTTGTAGGCTCGGGTAACCTTGTTGAGGGGTTTATACCTTGATTTTCTCGCTTGGGAGGTGGTAGAACTGTGCAACAATGTCGAGGGATTTGTACCTTGGTAACCACGTTGGGGGTTTGTACTACATCAACCATGTTGGGGGGTTTGTACTCCATCAACCATGTTGGGGGGTTTGTATCTCATCAACCGTGTTAAGGGGTTTGTACCTCATTAACCTATTAAGAAGTTTGTACCTCATTCACCTCTCCAAGGACGTGGTAGGACTTCGATATGCACTAACAATGGACTCTCATTACAAGTGTATTATGTTCCATATATGCATGATTTTACTTTATGTATCATTCGTACATGCCATATTTCTATAACCTTATTCACTACCTATGTTATGCATTTTGTTTATGCTGCTTATCACTTGTTGCATTGAATCCTACATACTTAGTATATTAAGACATACTAATGCATACCCTATGCATATACGATGTCAGCATATAGGAACCGGAGTCCCACTTGATCAACCTCCTCCACGTGGCTAATATGACATCTCTCATGCTCTTTGGTGAGTCCTTCATTTCATGGACTATTTTTATGATATCATGCTATGTTTTAAGACTATCTTTCTTTCATATAAATGTTGACTATAAAGGTTAGCGCGATAGATTGTTTTGGCCCCCGCTAAGTATCTAACTGTTAGAGGTGTTGTTGGTCATGTTCGTATTATATTTTGATCTTTGACTCTCTCTTGACTCTTGATGTTTATGATATGCAAATTGTTCCTTTGCATTGTTTGTCTTTATTTACTATCTTATGTTGTATTTCATTACTTTTGCGACCAAGGATGTGTGTATGATATGCTAAGAGGCTGGTTTGGGGTCCCTGGGTTCCATTCATCGTGTCACGTCCAGGCCCTATGCTTGGGTCATGAAAAATTTAGTATTAAAGCATTAGGGTTTTAGAACCTTGGAGTCCAAAACAACGCGTCGATTAGAGTCTTATTCATGGTTGTGTTGTGCAACACAACTATGAGTATGAGGCTACGAGGAGTTTTAGGAAATGTTTCTCTTCTTCATATTTTAAGTCATGCTATAGAGTTGAAGTAGGGTTATTGTCTTTAAGATTGTTCATTTCTATGCTAGATCATGCGTATCACAAGAAGAAGAAGAGCCCGCACATTCAAGGAGCAGTCGACTCATGTAGAGATCCGGTATGCTGTTACTTTGCTTGCAAAGTTGTGGCTACCAATCTTATAAAGGGGCCCAAGGCCTTCATGCTCCTACACTGGCTTCTCAAGTGGGAGACTTCATGAGGATGAATCCCTAAGAATTCCATAGGTCAAAGGTGAATGAGGACTCTCAAGAGTTCATTTGATTAGGTCTATAAGGTTTTGGCTATTATGGGTGCTAGATCAGAGGAGAAGGTGGAGTTGGCAGCTTACCAACACATGGGGTGGCATATATATGGTTTAACCAATGGAAGAAGGAGAAAGGAATCAATAATGTGGTGCTTTGGGAAGAGTTCAAGGTGGTTTTCCTAAAACTGTTCTTCCCTCTTTAGCATAGGGAATTAAAATTGGTGGGGTTAATGAATTTTAGACGAGAGTCTATGAGTGTGAGGAAGTATGCCATCAAGTCTACTCAACTCTCTTAGTATGCTCCCTACATGGTGGAAGAGCCAAGGTCTAGGATGAACAAGTTTGTAATGGTTGTTTCCGATTTGGTGAGTGAAGAATGTCAATCTACTATGTTGATTTGTGACATGGATTTGTCCTGGTTGATGACCTCTGCCGAGCAATTGGAAGAGGAGAAATTGAGGAAGAGGAGGAGTCATGAGGCTAAAAGGGCCCATTTTGAGGGAAAGTTCTGTAGCTAAAAGGGTGGCCGGTTTAATCAAGGCCAAGGGTCGTCTCCTACATTTAATAAGAGGGTTGCTAATGACTTTCCAAAGGCCCAAGGTGTTGGAAGTGTGGTTCGTAATGATGGGTGTCCAAAATGTGGTAGGTGTCATAGTGGCCCATGTTTGAGGGATACTAATGCGTGTTATGGTTGTGTCAAAGTTAGGCATAAAATGATGGATTGCCCCCGAAATCGCAAAAAGGGCAAGGAGTATCACGACCCAATCCTAGCGCCTAGACATGACACGCGAATGGGTAACCTGAAGGAACCCAAACAAGCCTCTTAACTTATGATTACATAACATTGGTAGCGGAAGCACATAAAAGACATAGAGTAAGAATAGGGGCAAAGGAGCTAAGGGGAAAGCTTGCATAACATCATAATCAAGAGACAAGAGTCAAACTCATATCGTAGATACATAATATGTTCAACAAAAACCTCTAATACTTAGATAAGAGCTGGGGCCAAGATAAAGCAATGGGGCTCAACCTCATAGAAAAAATAGACAATAAAGAACAAAGTATCATACATAATAAGAGCAACATAAACTAAGGTCCCCGAAGTGGAGGGATCACCAACAAGCTTGAGTAATGTGGATCTTGCCATGTGGAGGAGAAAAATGATTAACTTTGTCACCAATTCGTACATGGTGATATCACGTAGGAAAGAGTATACATTATTATGTTTGAATATATTAGGTATGTAGGAGGCAATGCAACAAGGGATAGGCATCATAATCAAAATAGATAACAATAGGCAATAGGCCTAATATAACAATATGAATGTATGACAAATGCATAAGTGAAACATGTTCAAGTAACTCATGCTCAGATAGAATATTATATTTGTAGAAGAGACCAAGCTAGATTCCCTCAGTACAAACCCCTTGGTGGATTAGTGATGATTTCACCCATCACCCTGGTGTGTGAGGTATAAACCCCTCATCTATGTTAGTGATAATTGCACCTACCACCCTGTTGTGTAAGGTACAAACCCCTCATCTAGGTTAGTGAAAATCTCACCTATCACCCTGGTGTTTGAGATTGTAACCCCTTAACTAGGCTATGCGGGCTCTTAGTCCCCCCAGTCTGGACATAGTCAAATGCAACACTTTATATAATTCATATCATATGCACAATATTATTTCATCATCATAATATCAATCATATGATATCTCAAGCTTTGGACTTTTAATTCCTTAAGAAACCATATCCGAACATTTTATCGAACACCTAAAGGGTGTATAATGTTAGTATAAAACCTTGAAATATAGAGATGAAATTATGCAAGATAATGCATTGTAAAATCATCAATCAACAAATTGCAATACCCTGAAAAATATTCATCAAAATCCCTCATCAAATGTTACATCAAAACACAGCAAAAACAGTAACAACTTTACGTAGCTTTAACATAGTTCATAGACATGTTCATACTAATAAACCTAATTGTAAACTCAATTTTAAATCATGCTAAATGAGTAAAAAAAAGATTAGGGAACTATGGGTGGAAGGACCCAATGGCTAAACCTACATACCTTAGCTTTAGGGAAACTGTTGATGAAGATTGAAAATGGAGGCTTGAATCTTGAAGGAATTTCTTAGTTCCGGATGAGAGTTTTGAGACATGAATTTGGGAGTGAAAAATATAGTCAAGTATTTGAGAGGATGTTTGGGAATATTTTGGATAATATGACGGTGAAATATGACTAAGTATAGATAAAAATACATTTGGGAACACTAAGGCCTAAGACCCATAAGTCTTGGACCGAGATAGAAAAACTGGACACAAAAATATATAGTAGCGCTCCCTTGGCACATCACGCCAGGGGCGCGGTTCGTCTAAGGAAATCACCCCTTTGGGGTCTTTTAAATATCTCCCCTTTGGGAACATTCATCCTTGAATGTAGAAGGGACATACAAGGTAAGAGTGATCATAAACAAATTAGCCCCAACAAGAATGCAACATTACATTTATAACACCATTTTCAAGATCTCAACATAAGTATAAAATCATCATAAATTTGTCAACTTAAACATGAATAACAAGGGGGCTAAAACATAAGACTGGAAATTACATAGGGAACTTAGAGTTAGTACCTTAGGCTTGAGTGGATTTGAAAAGATAAGGATACCACTTTTGCATGTCCGCTTCGGCCTCCTATGTAACACTTTCGACTTGTTGGTTCATCCAAAGGACCTTAATGGATGCCACCTCCTTGTTCCTCAATCTCTTCACATTCCTATCCAAAATCTTAGTTAGAGTGTCCTCATAAGTCATGTTATCTTCAACAACACTCACAACATCAAGAGGCACAATAGCATTAAGATCACCAACACATTTTCTCAACATAGAGACATGGAACACCGGATGAACCACATTCATTTCACTAGGCAATTTCAACTCATATGTTACGTTGCCAACCCTCATTATCAACTCATAAAGAGAAATATATCTTTGACTTAACTTTCCCTTTTTACCAAAATGGACCATAGTTTTCATTGGAGAAACTTTCAAATAAACCCAATAACCAACTTTGAATTCAATGTCTCTTCTTCTCACATATGCATAGGATTTTTGATAACTTTGGGTTGTCTTCAATCTCTCCCTAATCATGACAACCTTGTCAAGAACCTCCATAACCAGATCCGGTCCCAATAAATCAACCTCTCTAACCTCAAACCAACCAACTGGTGATCTACAATGTCTACCATAAAGATCTTTAAAAGGAGCTATACCAATTCTAGAGTGAAAGCTATTATTTTAGGCAATCTCAATCAAAGAAAGATGGTCATCCCAATTTCCCCTCAAATCCAACACACATGCCCTAAGCATGTCCTCAAGTGTTTGAATGGTTCTTTCGGCTTGGCCATCCACTTGAGGGTGTAAGGCCATACTAAGGTGAACTTTTGTACCAAGACCCATTTGAAAAAGTCCTCCAAAAGTGTGAAGTGAATTATGCACCACGATCCGATATGATGGACAAAGGGACCCTATGTACCTCACTAACTCATAGATATACAACCTTGCATACTCTTCAGCCACTTAGCTGGTCTTAAACTATAGAAAGTGAGATTATTTCGTCATCCTATCAACCAATACCCAAAATGAATCAAAAGCTTTTCTAGTTTTGGGCAACGTAACCATAAAATCCATATTAATCACCTCCCACTTCCAAGTGGGAATCTTTAGGTCTTGGGATAGGCCACCCGGCCTTTGATGTTCAGCTTTGACTTGTTGACAACTATGGCAACCGAAAATGAATTTGGCAATGTCCCTCTTCATGCCTCCTCACCAATACACATCTCTCAAGTCTCTATACATTTTTGTGGAACCGGGGTTCACAGAATAAGAAGAATTATGGGCCTAATCAAGTATTGTCTCCCTCGAAACACCAACACAAAGCATGCACAACCTACCTTGCTACCTAAGGGCACCATCTCCCCCTTGGGTGAAAACCTCTATTTTGCCCTCTTTCAGTAAGGCCTTCAATTCAAGCAAGGAGGACTCAAGATCTTGTTTTTCTATCACCTCATTAACAAATAAAGACTTAGACCTATCAACAATAACAACATCATAATCACCAACCTCTTCCAACCTAACCCCCTATTTAGCCAATTGATGCACCTCCCTAGTCTTTTCCTTATTACCACTATCAACATTAGCTAGGCTACCCATAGAAACCCTACTTAAAGCATTCGCCACCACATCTGCCTTAGACAAATGATAGTGCACACTTATATCTTAGTCTTTAAGAAGTTCTAGCCACCTCCTTTGTCTCAAGTTGAGATCTTTTTAAGTGGAGACATATTGGAGGCTCTTATGATTGGTGAACATATCCATATCCACCCCATACAAGTAGTGATGCCAAATCATTAATGCATATACAATGGCGGCTAACTCTAGATAATAGGTAGTGTAGTTTCTTTCATGTACCTTGAGTTGTCTAGAAGCATAAGCTATGAACTTACCATTTTGCATCAACACACAACCCAAACCAACCTGGGAAGCATCACAAAACACCACAAATCCCTCAATTCCATCCAGTAGTGACAATATAGGAGTGTTCACAAGCATGTGTTTTCAATGTTTCGAAGATCCTCTCACACTATTGGTCTACACAAACTTAACCTTGTATTGAGTCAATTTGTGTCATAGGGAAAGCAATGGAAGAGAATCCATTCACAATTCTTCTATAATAACCCACTAGGCCTAACAAGCTCCTAATATCTGACAGGTTCAATGGTCTAGCCCAATTTCTAATCACATTGGTTTTCTTAGCTTCCACTTTTATACCATCCCCCGTTACCACATGACCTAAGAATGCAACCTCCTTCCCAAAATTCACACTTGTCATATTTGGCATATAAGTTCTCCTCCCTCAATCTTTGCAACCACAACTCTCAAATGCCCCATATGCTCCTCCCTATTATATGAATAGATCAAAATATCATCAATGAAGACTATAACAAAGGCATTAAGGTAATGTTTGAATACCCTATTCATTAGGTCCATGAAGATAGCCGGTGCATCGATCAACCTAAACGACATCACAACAAACTCATAATGCCTATATCTAGTTTGGGAAGCCATCCTGGAAATATCACACTCCCACTCCCTTACCGTCACTTGATGATACTTGGACCAAATATAAATCTCAGAGAAAAAGCTAGCCCCTTGCAATTGGTCAAACAAATAATCAATCCTTGGAAGAGGATACCTATTCTTTATGGTGACTCTATTGAGTTGTCGGTAGTGGATGTACATTCTAAGTGACCTATCCTTCTTCTTCACAAAAAACACCGGAGTACCCCAAGGATATTGGATAGGCCTAATAAATTCCATTTCAAACAAATCTTTCAATTGTTCCTTTAACACCATCAACTCCACCGGGGCCATGCGAAAATGGGGAATAGAAATGGGTTGAGTACCGGGAAGGAGATCTATGACAAAATCTAACTCTCTTTGTGGAGGGACACTGAGAAAGTCATTTTGCAAGACATCAAGAATGTCATTTACAACCGGAACTGACTTTATGGAAGGGACTTTGGACTCCACATCTCTAACCCTCATAAGATGGTAAAGACACACTTTAGAGATCAACTTATGGAATTTAATGCAAGGTATGAATCTAACCTTGACCACCACATCTTGACTTTCCCACTCAAGGATATATTCATTTGGAAATTGGAATTTGACCCTAGGGCTCTACAATGAATAGAAGCGTAGTAGGCATGCAACCAATCCATCCCAAGAATGACATCAAAATCTACCATGTCTAATTCAACCAGATCACAAGGCAACAACTTATGCAAAATACAAATAGGAAAACTTGTATAAGCTTTCCTAACAAAAATAAATGCACCAATATGAGTAGACACTTCATATGACTTATGCAACAACTCGGGGTCAACATGGAACTTTTTAGCAACAAAGGGGGTAAAAAAAGAAAGTATGGCACCCACATCAATCAAAGCATATACATGAAAGTCAATGATTTTCAATATACCGGTAACAATATCGGGAACCTCACCAACCCCTTTCCTTTCATGGATAGCATAAAATCGATTGTGCCTTGGAGCACCACTTTGAGGACCGCTGTCACGCCCCAAAGTCCCATTAGGGCGGACTGGCACCCGTTGCCGATAAGGCATGGGAGAACCAACCTATATTTATGTTCTGTGCATACATATTTAATGGAATTTTCTATGTTTGGCATGCTTCTAAGAAGATAAAAGGTAATAACAATCTAAAAGGAGATGTGTATAGCTAGGCCATTGGAGCCACTGTGTCTAATGTACGAGACATGACCACACTTTAGTTTACATAGTCTACAAAGCCTCTAGTTAAGAGAAAGTACTTGCTAATGTTTAGGATAGGCCCCGTCTGAATTGACTATATAATGCAAACATATAAACTCTAAATACGCACAAAGCTCCAGAACAACCTGGAGCTTGGTTACAGCAGCTGAATGTCCTGAACTCTACTGAGAAGATCTATGATTCTCGAATCGGAATGGCTCTTTTTGAGGCTCTCTACGGTAGACATTGTAGATTCCCGGTTGGTGTCGTGACCAAATCCTAGATCCTAGATGTGAAAATGCGAATGGGGAACAAGAAGGAACACCAAACAAGCCTCTTAACTTAACATTACACATCATTTATCGCGGAAGCATATAAAATATTAAAGAGCAAGAATAGGGGCAGAGGGGCTAAGGAAAAAGCTTGCATGATATAGTAAAGAGACAAGAGTCAAACTCATACCATAGATACATAACATGTCCAATAACTACCTCTACTACATACATAAGAGTGGGGGCAAAGACAAAGCAACTGGGATCACCCTAATAGTCAAATAAAATATAAAGAAGAGTGTCTTAATACATAACAAGAGAGCGTCGAGTAAGGTCCTTGAAGTGGAGGACTCACCAACAAGCTTGAGTAGCACCGAACTAGACTTGTAGAGGAGGATGATCAACATGGGTTCTCGGTTCATACATGGTGAAATCATGTAGGCAAGTGTACGCGTTAGTATGTTTGAATGTACTAAGTATGTAGGATTTAATGCAATAATAGATAGGCATCATAATCAAAATGCATAATATTAAGTAGTAGGTATAATAACAATATGGCATATGTGATCAATGCTTAAGTAACTCATGCTTATATAGAATATCATTTTTGTAAAAGAGACCATCGCGAGGGGGTTGCAGATTCATCTCTTGAATTCGTACCTTGAAAAATTATAACTGCTAATCTTTCACTCTTAAATTAGGGTTAGACCCTTTTCCTCCTAATTTTGACCCCATGAATAAGAATATGAAGTTCGATTTCGAAGTAGCAAATGGATTTTGAGATATATGGAATTTAAAATTTCGGGCATTCCGAGTCACATTTTTGGGCACTTTTGGGATTGTTTCAATATCTCCCCCTTGAGAACATTCATCCCTGAATGTAAAAGAGACATTCAATATAAGAGTGATCGTAAGCACATCAACCCCAACAAGAATGCTGCATTACATTTAAAACACCATTTTAAAAATCTCAACATAAGTGTAAAATGATCATAAGTTTGCCAACTTAAACATGTATGCATATGAATGACATAAGGGCTGAAATACAAGACTTGAAATCACATAGGGCACTTAGAATTGGTACCTTAGGATTGAGTGGAGTAGGTAAATATAAGGATACCGCTTTTTCATATCCGCTTAAGCTTCCCAAGCATCACTTTCGAATTGTTGGTTCCTCCAAAGAACCTTAACGGATGCCACCTTCTTCTTCCTCAATCTCTTTACTTGCTTATCTAAACTCTTAATCGAAACCTCCGCATAGGTTAGGTTATCCTCAAACAAACACACTCAACATCAAGAGGCACAATGACATTAGGATCACCAACGCATTTTCTTAACATAGAGACATAAAACACTAGATAAACCAAATTCATTTAACTTGGCAACTTCAATTCATAATCTACCCTACCAACCCTCCTCAAGATCTCATAAGGACCAATATATCTTTTATCCAGTTCCCCTTTTTACCGAAACAGACCACACCTTTCAGTGGAGAAACTTTCAAATAAATCCAATCAACCACTTTGAGTTAAAGGTCTCTTCTTCTCAAATCGGCATAAGATTTTTGACGACTTTGGGCTTTTTTTGACGACTTTGGGTTGTTTTCAACCTTTTTCCAATCATCCTAACGTTCTTAAGAGCCTCCCTATCAAGATCCAACCCGCCCAACCTCAATCCAACCAACTGGTGAGCTATATCGTCTCCCATAAAGAGCATCAAAAGGAACCATAATGATGCTATAGTGATAGTTATTGTTGTAGACAAACTTAAACAAAGAAAGATGGTCATGCCAACTACCCTTCAACTCCAATACACAAGCCCTTAGCATATCCTCAAATGTTTGAATGGTGCTTTTGGCTTGGCCATCTATTTGGGGTTGGAAGTCTGTACTAAGGTGAACTTTTGAACTAAGACCCCTTTGAAAGGACCTCCAAAAGTGTGAAGTGAATTGTGCACCACGATACGATATGATGGAGAAAGGAACCCATGTAACCTCACTAACTCATAGATGTACAACCTTGCATACTCATCAGCCCTAGAGGTGATCTTAAACGATAGAAAGTGGACCAATTTCCTCATATTATCAACCACCACCCATATTGAATCAAAACCCCTCCTAGTCTTGTTGTACCAAACTACAAAATCCATATTAATAACTTCCCACTTCCAAGTAGGAAACTCTATGTCTTGGTTTAGGCCACCTGACCTTTGATGTTCGACCTTGACTTGTTGACAATTATGGCAAGCAGAAATGAATTTTGCAATATCCCACATCATGCCTCCCGACCAGTACACATCTCTCTCATCCCTATACATTTTGATGGAAGCCGGGTGGATAGAATAAGAAGAATTATGGCCTCATCAAGTATCTTCTCCCTCAAACCATCAACACAAGGCACACACAACCTACCTTGATACCTAAGGGCTCCATCTCCCCCTTGGGAGAAAACATCTACTTTGCCCTTTTTCACCAAGGCCTTCAATTCAACAAGGAGGAGTCAAGATCTTGTTTTGCTATAACCTCATCAACCAATGAAGACTTTGACCCATCAACAACAACCACACCATTATCCCCAACCTCCTCTGACCTAACCCCAATGTAGCAAATTGAAGCACCTTCCTAGTCATCTCCCTATCAACATCAACATGGGCTAAGCTACCCATACACACCCAACTCAAAGCATCCACCACCACATTTTACTTACTCGGATGATAGTGCGCACTCATGTTATAGTCCTTGAGAAGTTCTAACCACCTCTTTTGCCTCAAGTTGAGGTCTTTATGAGTGAAGACATATTGAACGCCCTTGTGATCAGTGAACACATCAACATGCCCCCATAATAGTAGTGATGCTAAATCTTTAATGGCAGCACATGGCGACTAACTCTAGATCATGGGTAAGGTAGTTCCTTTCATGCACCTTCAGTTGTCTAGATATATTGGATATGACATTACCATATTGCATCAACACACAACCTAAACCAACCCAGGAAGCATCACAATACACCACAAGTCCCTCAAGCCTATCTGGTAGAGACAATATAGGAGCGGACACAAGCTTTTCTTTCAATGTTTGAAAGCTCCTCTCACATTCATCGGTCTACACAAACTTAACCTTCTTTTGAGTTAATTTTATCCTGCCAGAATCAATGGAGGAGAACCGATTCACAAAACGTTTATTATAACCCAATATGCCCAAGAAGCTCCTAATATCCTATGGGATCAATGGTCTAGGCCAATTTCTAATCACATCGATTTTCTTAGGGTTCACCTTTAAACCATCCTTTACACCAGATGACCCAAGAATGCAACCTCCTTCAACCAAAATTTACACTTATTATTTTTAACATGCAATTTCTCCTCCCTCAATCTTTGCAACACCACCCTCAAATGACACATAAACTCCTCCCTACTATGTAAATAGATCAAATTATCATCAATGAAGACCACAAAAAAGGAATCAAGGTAAGGTTTAAAGATTCTATTCATTAAGTCCATGAAGATGGATGGTGCATTAATAAACCCAAACGACATCACAAGAAACTCATAATGGCCATATCTAGTCTGGAAGGCTATCTTAGGAATATCAAACTCTCTCATCCTCACTTGATGAAAGCTGGACTGAAGATCAATCTTAGGGAAGAAGCCAGCCCATTACAGTTGGTCAAAAAAATAATCTATCCTTTGAAGAGGATACCTATTCTTGATTGTGACCCTATTGAGTTGTCGGTATTCAATGTACATTCTAAGTGACCTATCCTTCTTTTTCACAAACAATATCGGAGCACCCCAAGGAGATTGACTAGGTCTCTAATAAACCCCTTTTCCAACAAATCTTTTAATTTTTCTTTTAATTCCTTCGACTCACTCAGTGCCATATGGTAAGGGGGAATAGAGATAGGTTGAGTATCAGGAAGGAGATCTATGCCAAAATCTGTCTCCCTTTCTGGAGGGACACCGGGAATTCATTTGGGAAAAAATCAAGAAAATCATTTACAATTAGAACCGTCTCAATGGAAGGGATTTTGGACTCCACATCTTTAACCCTCACAAGATAATACAAACACCTCTTAGAAATCAACTTATGGGCTTTAATGCATGAAACGAATCTACCCTTGACCACCACAGCTTGACTTTCCCACTCAAGAACGGGTTCATTAGGGAATTGAAACTTTAACGTATAAGTTCTACAATCAATAGAAGCATAGTAGGCATGCAACCAATCCATTCCAATAATGACATCAAAATCTACCATGTCTAATTCAACAAGATCACAAGGCAACCACTTATGCAAAATGCAAATAGTACAACTTTTATAAGCTTTCCTAGCAACAACAGAGGGACCAATAAGAGTAGACAGTTCATATTACCTATGCAACAACTCGGGGACAACATGGAACTTTTCAGAAACAAAAGGGGTAATTATGGAAAGAGTCAATTAAATAAACTATAACCTTAAAAAAATTGTTATTAAATTAGATAAGATAGAAGGGACGTGTAGTAAGATGCTTAGCTTATGAAGTCTTGTCTTAATCGCGATAATAATTGAATTATTCTCAATCTTTCAGAGTACAGATTCGATAACCGTAAAGATAGATCGACACTACAAGTGGGCTCAAAAGAGAGCTGTTCTCAATCGGTCGGGGGTGTTCAGCATGGACGAAGAGAGCATCTGAAGGGTTACTTTACCTTTGGTGAACACACACCGACCTGGGCAATCACTAGCTATAATCGATGGAATTTTTATTGAAACACTTCATAAAAAAATTGCCTAAAGCCCCGCCCACCTCGCAACTCTTTCATCCCTACTGCTTTACTTGGCGTAACTATACTCCTTTGAGCTTTTCTTTAGTCCTTCCTCTTTACCTTTCCCGTGCCCTACCTCATTCCTTTGTTGGATTGAATTCCATCTCTCTTCTTCTTTCTTTGCGAGAGTTGAGTGGAACCAGGCATAAGGAGCAACAATCGCTATTGAGAATTCCCCCCCTAGGGGAACGTTAGGAGGGGGACATGCTCTATGTCGACTGATTTTGTTTAGTATAGTATAGGAAGCCCTTGTTTGAGAGAGAGATTCTAGAATGCGATTTATTTCTCAATAAGAAACATTTCCACATAGAGGTTTCAGCTAGTTAGAGTGAGAGTGCAACCAAAAATTCGAGAAGTGTTTCTTGTTCCTTCTCTAGCAAGGATGATGAGCGACAATGACATGAATTCAATACTAAAAAGAAAGGTAAGCACGCCGTTAAAAGAGACCAAAGAAGGTTCAACTAGCGCCGATGCGACCTCATACAATAACTGTCCTAGCTCTACCATATCTTTTGTTTCATTTCATCTGGAACAATCAAAAAGACTGGGTGTGCAAACGCATAAGAACTCTTGAATGGAAATGGAAAAGAGATGTAACTTGAGATTTCTCGAAAATGTTGAGGGGTTTATTGAACAAAAAGGCCGGGGCACAGGATCCTAAAGAGAGAAGCTCAATGAATGCAGATGCAAAGCCCCGCACCACATTAAGATCATATTGGCATATATGCCAATCTCTAGCGCATCCAGGTCTCTGGGAATCAATAAGAAAATAAGTGCTCAGTTTTAGATCTGTGAATAAACCAAAAGGAAAGAAGAGACCTTTCTCACTTAGCGCCTAAAGCGCACTATGCTCCGCTTCAACAAATGAGAGTTTTTGTTGGAACCGGTGAACTAGGCACCTGGTTAGATTCGTGGGACAGAGGGCTCGTAGTACCTGCTAGCCCAGCTACGCAGTAGAAGGCCCAGAGAGTTATTAACTATTGTGTAGGGTAGGACGAGACTCACGGGGGTTGGGGGGAGCCTTCCCCCGGGGAAAACCTGATAAGACTCATTCTAATACTTGACTTCAAGCTACTACTTCGAATGACCTTCCATGGTACATTCTGTACAGATCTTTCGCCCTTAGCTATTAGATTAGACACAAATAGTCTATGTAGACCACCTGGCCTAGCAAAAGTAGGTTTCATTGTGTCTTGTGTCATCAAGATGAAATTAATGTCTTTCCTCTAAATACCATTTGCCTTTTCCTTAGCGGACCAGCAAAACAGTGAATGGGTGTTAAGAAAGATATTGAGTCGAAAGCGGACATGCTTGCTCACTAGCTAGATCGGGTTGTCTGTACCGTTGCTAACTCTTCTGCCTATAAGGAAGCTTGAAATAGGGCACACATCAATAGAAGCCACCGCACCAACACCTTCAGGGCTAGGGAAGTCATTAGCAAACCCCCTATTAGTAGCATGAAAAGACCCAACAGTCTTTACTTACCAAGTTGAAGACCCCCATCACGAACTTAGTCATCCTAGATCTAAGATGGACCACTAAATGAGGAACATACTTTTAAAGTTGATTAAACTTGAGGGCATACTCCCTTACACTCATAGCACCTTATTTCAAGTTCATAAACTATACCACCTTAACTTTCCAAAGCTCACAGGGGAAAAATCGATTAAGGAAAGTGAATTTGACCTCTTCCCAAAGTACCAAATTACCAAATATCTTCTCACCCTTCCATTGGTCATATAATATTTGTGCTATGCCTTTGAGTTGGTACTCCGCGAACTCCACCTTTTCAGTCGGACCAACACCCATGATATTCTAGATTTTGTAGACCTCATCAATGAACTCTTGTGGATCTTCATCAGTATTTGACACATAGAATATCAGAGGATTCACCCTTAAGAAATCTCTTACCCTAGCTCCCGAGGTAGTAGTATGAGGGGCTTGGGCCTCTTGATTGACTAGGTTGGCCACAACTTTGGCAAGAATAGTGAGAGCATCCCGGAGCTCACCATTGTTAGGTTACTCCTCGAGAGTTTAAGTCTGTCTTCCTCTAGAGTTTAACATGATCTACCATAGAAAAGAACAATTGTTAGGGGGAAAAACTCACTACAACTCTATAGCACGACATAGAAAATAAAGAGGGGAAACATTTCCCAGAACATCTCATAGCCTCCCGTTTATTGTCATGGTATGCTTCACAACCAGGAGTAGGACTCTAATCGACGCGGTATGTTACACTCCAAGGATATATCAACCTAGTAGTCTGATACTAAGTTTGTCATGACCCATGCCTAAGGGCCAAACCTGACATGTTAAATTGGGAACCCGAAGGAACCCCACACAAGCCTCATAATTGGTCATTACACATCATTTGTTGCGAAAGCATATAATAACATTAAAGAGAAAGAATAAGGTCAAAGTAGCTAAAGGAAAAGCTTGCACAATATCATAGTCAAGAGGTAAGAGTCAAACTCATATCATAGATACCTAACATGTCCAACAACTACCTCTACTACATAGATAAGAGCGGGGTCTAAGATAAAGCAACCAGACTTACACTCATAGTCAAATAGAACACAAAGAAGAGTGTCTCAATATATAACAAGAGAGCATAGAATAAGGTCTCCAAAGTGGAGGATTCACCAACTAGCTTGAGAAGCACCGAACTAGTCACGTGGAGGAGGATGATCAACTTGGCTTCTGGTTCCTACATGGTGATATCATATAAGCAAGAGTATGCATTAGAACATTTGAATGTACTAAGTATATAGGATGCAACACAACAATAGATAGGCATCATAATCAAAATGTATATTATTAAGCAATAGGCATAATATAACAATATGGCATATGTGATTAATAGTTAAGTAACTCATGCTTATATAGGATATCATGTGTAGAAGAGACTAATAACATGTCCCGCCCATTTTTCATGCCAAAATAGTGCAAGAACATGACTAGAGTGCTCTGGAGGACTCTGAAACTCTTTAGAATCATATGTAGGATTGAAGAATAGTCTAGGGAGATCCTGAAGGTTCCAAAAATGTGTAGGGCGTTATTGTAGTTGGCAGCCCTCTCTAGAATTGTGTGGAAGAATCTAGAGAGGGACTAAATTGTAAATATATAGGGAATTCTTGTTTAAATATTATTTACACCTTGGCCCCTCGGGAGTTGTATAAATAGAGGCCATTTCATTTGTTTAGGCATCCAAAAATCTTCCAAGCGACTAAGTTGTAAAGCATTCTTCCAAGCATTAAGGAAGTCTTCTTTCCAAAAGCTCTCTTGTCTTCTTAATCTACTGTTCCCTTAGCGATCCAAAGTTGAAAAGGCTTACTAGTATTTATATGATCGTGAAAGAATCATGAGCAAATTGACTTGTGTCGCACAAAAGGTCTAGCATGACTTCTAGGTCCGTCAAAGAGTGGTATCAGAACAAGTTCTTACTAAGGGAAGCAATGGCCAGTGAAGGAGACTTTAAGCCACCACCTCCAATCTAATGCTGGATTTTGCAAGAAACACAAGGGCAAGAGAGGCTCCAAGAAGATTGAGGAGGTGCCAGTCGAACCAACACTAAGTAACACTGTAACAACTCACTCACTTTCGCTAGTGGAGTTGACTAATAATGAATGAGGAGAAGATCTCTCTGACATCGTGCTAAGTAAAGGATGGGTCAAGAGGGTGGATACTGCCCAACGAGCAGTAGAGTTCTTAGGCCATCGCTTAAACTAGTTCGATGGCAAGTTTCAGAACTTCGAGGAGTTCATACTTGAGGAGATGGAGAACATCCGGAAGGGGTTGGATGGTTGTCAAGCATCGGAGCTCGAGCTGAGGGAGATGATCACACCCTTAGAGTACTGGCTCATGGAGGCACATAGCAAGATGGAGGCCATGAGTGCCACTATGATGGGCATGGCCGACACCATGGAGGCTATGAGTGCGAAGCTAAGGGCACTTAAGGAAGGCATGGATGGTGGAAGATGTGTTGGGATTGCTGGAGCAGGGGAGGCCACGATGGAGAATCCCAAGCCAACTGTCTTCAAAGGTGTTAGAGATATGCAAGAGGTGGATAACTCCTTGTGGCACTTGGAGAATTACTTGAAGTGCAACAAGGTAAGGGATGACAAAACGTAGGTCAATACAATCGTGATGTACTTGACTGAGAAGGCGATGTTGTGGTGGAAGTGAAAGGATGCTGAGATAGGAAAGGGACTCTTCACAATCAGCACGTTGGAACAGTTCAGGTGGAGTTCAAGAAGACCTTCTACCCCAACAACATCATCTATGAAGCCAAACGGAGGCTCAGAGAGTTGAGACAGACAGGTAGTATGAAAACCTACATAAAGGAATTCACTACCCTTACGCTCCAAATCCCCAACCTCACGGACGAAGAGATACTGTTCTACTTCATGGATGGATTGCAAGGTTGGGCCAGATAGAGCTACAGCGTCGACAGCTTTCTACCTTTGACGAGGCGATCACGCAAGCAGAGGCTTTGATGGACGCTCGACATAGTAGGCGAAGTGAAAACTGAGCAGAGGACTTAGATGGTGGTCATGAACAAGGTGGGGGAGATGTTAGCAAAGGCCGGGGTTGACAGCCACATCCTAAGCATCATGACACCGGTAGGCCTGATAACAGGAGGTCCGGATGACAAAGCGATTGAGAAAGCAGGGCACAACTCAGGAAAGTGCTCAGGTGCTACCTATGAAGGGAGCCACATGGTTATAAGAAGTGCCTCGGATTGAAGGGACTTGGTACCATACTGCGAGAATGGAAGGAGCGGCAGCCACAGGAGGAGGTGCACGATTCAGGGAATGATTCAGACATGGTCCGAGTAGGCATGATTGGGTTGTGCTGAGCTATCACGCGACAACCAAAGAAGCAGAAGGAGTATCATTCACAGTACGTGGACATGATGATCAATGGGCATCCAGCTCTTGCCATGGTCGACACAGGTGCGTAAGTTAACATTGTGATTAAGTCTGTGATAACCAAGTTAGGGCTACAATACAACGTAAGCACTGCACAACTTATGACGGTAAATGCGCCAATGACCTTTGTGTGTGGCGTAGCTCTAGGAGTCAATATCACGTTGGGTGAATGGAATGGCAAGACTAACTTCTATGTCGCCCCGGTAGATCTCTTTGACATCATCCTTGAGCAAGAATATTTCTGAAAGTGCAATGCAGGGATCGTTCCCTACCTCCAACAACTCGTGCTTTTGGAGGAGGGAGGCTCCTGCATGGTACCCTTAGTGTAGATGCCCAAGTCAAAGGGACAAGTTCAGCTATCAGTCATGCGGCTTGTAAAAGGGATCCAGGGTAAGCCATTGATATGTTCCACGCCCATTGGGAGGAATAGTTGTTAGAGGAGAAGCCATCAAAGGAAGCCGAGTAGGAGCAACGACAACCCACAATAGCAGGACGACTCGGGCACAGATGGAGTGCGAACTCCGGACGAGACCATAAAGGGATGGCATGAAGACTTGCGCAGTCCAAAGGTGGAGACGGGGGAGTTCCAAGAGTAGCAATACGCTGAGGTCATCACATCAAAAGGTGGGGGAGAATGACATGTCCCGCCTATTTTTTGTGCTAAAATAGTACAGGAACATGACCGAAGTGCTCTGGAGGACTCCAGAACTCTCTAGAATCATATAGAGGATTGAAGAATAGTCTAGGGAGATCCGGAAGGTTCCAGAAATGTGTAGGGCATTCTTGTAATTGGCAGCCCTCTCTAGACTTGTGTGGAAGAATCTAGAGAGGGACTAAGTTATAAATAGAGGGCCATTTCATTTATTTAGGCATCCAGAAATCTTCCAAGCAACTAAGTTGTAAAGCATTCTTCCAAGCATTAAGGAAGTCTTCCTTCCAAAAGCTCTCTTGTCTTCTTAATCTAGTGTTCCCTTAGCAATCCAAAGTTGAAAAGGCTTACTAGTACTTGCAAGATCGTGAAACAATCATGAGTAAATCGACTAGTGCGACATGGAAGGTCTAGAATGAGTTCCAAGTCCGTCACACCAAGCTAGATTCTTAAGGTACAACCCCTTGGTTGTTGTGTGGTACAAATCCCTCACATGGTTAATGATAATCACACCTTATCACCACAGTCGCATAATAGAAATACCTTGCATAGTTGATGAGTACAAACCCCCACCTTGTAAGTACCAAAACCCCACTTGATCATTCTTCTCCACGTGGAAAGTGCGACATCAATCAAGCTCTTTGTTGAGTCCTCTATTTCAGGGATGATGCTTATGACATGCTATGATAGTCTAAGACTATCCTTCTTTTGTATATATGTTGACTATGAGGGTTAGCCCAGTAGATTGTCTTGGCCTCAACTAAGTATTTAGGTTGTAAAGGTTTTGTTGGACATGTTTGTATTATGCTTTGAGCTTTACCCTCTCTTTACTTTTGATTTTTATGATATGAAAATCATCCCTTAGACTCGTTTGTCCCTATCTAATATCTGTTGTTATATTTTCTTTCTTACGTGACCAAAGATGTGTTTATGATATGCTAAGAGGCTTGCTTGGGATTTCTTTGGGTTCTCCATTCACCGTGTCAAATCTAGGCCCTAGGCTTGGGTCATTAAAATCTTTGTATCAGAGCACAAGGATGATAGATGCTCGAAGTCCAACACACCGTGTCGATTAGAGTCTTATTCATTGTTGTCTTGTGCACTACAACTATGAGTAGGAGATTATGAGGCAATTTAGGATATGTTTCCCTTCTTCATGTTCTACATCATGCTAAAGAGTTAAAGTAAGGTTATTTTCCCCCCTTAGCAATTGTTCTTTACTATGCTAGATCATGCTTGACACAGGAGGAATAAGAGCACGCATATCCGATGAGCAACTGGCTCATGGAGAGCTTTGGGATGCCCTCACTTCTCTTGAACAAGTTGTGGCTAATCAAGCCAACAAAAGGGATCAAGTTGCTCATGCTCCTACACCGGCTTCAAGGGTGAGAGACTTCATGAGAATGAATCCCCTGAAATTCCATGGGTCAAAGGTGGATGAGGACCCTCAATAGTTCATTGATGAGGTCTATAAGGTTTTAGCTATTATGGGTGTTAGATCGGAGGAGATGGCAGAATTGGCGGCTTACCAACTCAAGGGGGTGGCAGAAATATGGTTTAATCAATGGAAGGAGGAGAAGGCAATCAACAATGAGGTGATTTGGGAGGAGTTCAAGGCGTCCTTTCTTAACCGATTCTTCCCTCTTGATCTTAGGGAAGCTAAATTGGTGGAGTTCATGAACTTGAAACAATGATCTTTGAGTGTGAGGACGTATTCCCTCTAGTTCACTCAACTCTCTACATATGTTCCCCACTTGGCTACCGACTCATGTCTAAAATGAAAAAGTTCTTAATGGGTGTTTACAACTTGGTGAGTGTGGAATGCCGGTCTATCATGTTGATTAGTGACATGGATTTGTCCAATTTGATGACTTATGTTGAACAAAAGGAAGAGAGGGGTTGAGGAAGAGGAGGAGACATGAGGACAAGAGGGCCCGTTTTGAGGAAAAGTTCCATTAGTTGGAAGGGTGACCAGTTCTATCAAGCCCAAAGCCCTCCTCATGCTTCAACTAGGGGGTTTGTCAATGTCTTCCCAAGGAACCAAGGTATTGGGGTTATCATTCCTAATGATGTGTGTTCAAGATGTGTTAAGGGTCATAAGGCCCCATGCTTGAGAGACACTACTACATATTATGGTTTTGGGGAAGTGGGTCACAAAAAGGTTGATTGCCCTCGTGATTGCAATAAAGGCAAAGATGTTCGTCCTCAAGGTCAGGGTGCCAATGCGGTTCCTTTGGGTAGAGGTGGCCGACAGGATGGTGCCCCAAGGAACAATAAGTTTTATGTTGTGCACAGGAGGCAAGGGGTTGTTAAGCTTCCCGATGTTGTCACCCCTATGTTAAAAGTCTTTGATTTTGATGTGTATACATTAATTGATTCTGGTACCACTCTTTCTTTTGTTACTCCTCTTATTGCCAAAAAGTTCCATGTTGAGCCCGAATTGTTGTGTAAGTCATATAAGGTGTCTACTCCTATTGGTGCATCTATTATTTCTAGAAAGCTCTATAGAAATTATCCCAATTGTATCTTGCATAAAATATTTCCTTGTGATCTTGTTGAGTTTGACATGGTTGATTTTGATGTTATTCTTGGGGTGGATTAATTACATGCATACTATGCTTCTATTGATTGTTGCACCCGTAGGGTCAAATTCCAATTCCCAAATGAACCTACTAGGGGTGTGCAACAGGTTTGGGAACCACCCGGACCGCCCAAAACCGGACCGGACCGCCCAAGAACCAACGGTTTCCGAGGGAATCGGTCCGGTCCACGGTTCCAATTTTTTGGAACCGACAAATAACGGGTGGATGGGCGGTCCGG
>JAOTQR010083307.1:0-38010 GCA_025774065.1 Solanum ossicruentum
AAAGAGCCATTTTGCTTTATTCCATCATACTCCAAGGCCAAAAAATAGTCAATCTTTGGCTCCATCCGAGATTGATAAAAGTTTTCTTGTGTTTAAAGCAAGAATAGGAAATTCATAAATTTTCATAATAACTTTAAGGTTTAACTAGTTTAACAATTAAAAGTAGTATCTCAACATAAGACCTCAATATAGTAGAAATATTTAGTAAATTTCATTATTTTGTTTTTCAAAAATAGCATAAACAAGAACAATCACTCATAATGAAGAAATCTTTTTATAACTAATAACTTGATACTTGGAGAAACTAGTAGTTATATGATGGTGAAATAACGTAGTACAATCTTCATAGGCTTTACATACCTGGAGGAATTAGATTTTGAAGGATTTGTAGAAACTTCTTGAAAGCCCTAGCCTTTTCCTCTTGGACTACGTCCCATGTTTTGGGGAGGCTTCTGAGTGTTAATGAACTGAAGAATCACATTTTATTAAGTGAAAACAGATATGTTTAGGCTTCAGAGGGTATGAAAGGATGAAAATAACTTTCTTTTAAAATTGTTGGAGCCATCCACAAAAACCCTTTTACAGGTCATGGATGAACCTATTGTCCATACCTTGGCGTGTGGAATCGGGCGTCAGAAAAGTTAAGTTTCTGAGATTGTAGCTTCTAAGACACAAACATGCAGCACGACTGTAACTTCTCTCATGAGCCATAAGTCCTTCAGTAGAAGTATTCCAGACTTCGAAAATTCTAGGCCTTTCAGAGCCCTTGTCTACAAAACCTTTTGACGGCTTGTGGTTTCATATACAACCCATTTGGTAACATATAAGTCAACTTCTGGAATTTCCTCAATCTTCTATTTTCCTTGGGTACTATCCACGAGACCACCTTTGACCTATGGTTGCATCTATGGGATGTAAATTGGCTCGTAGGATTACACATCAGAGAATTTCCTATCTTTAAGTTTTCTAGACCCAAAAGCATGAGGGGTGTTACGGTTTGTATGATTGATATGTGTTGTTATTGGTCTACAATCCCAAGAACATGAAATACATAATCATGAATTGCCTTATCAAAACTATGCCTTCAATAAAGAGGACTTGATGAAATATTGTTAATGAAGTAGGATATGAATTAAATATATTTGGATCAGTGTCACGTTCAGGTATGATATTATGGGATTAAGTGCCATTTTCTCGCATGATATATTATGATATCAGATGGCACATTCTAGCATGACAGAATATGAGATTGAATGCCGTGATAATTTTAATGAAACATATTAAAATGACTGAATATACTCAATTTCAAAGAACCCATTTCCCAAAAGAAGCATGGTAGGAAGGCTTGAGTCGTCATGTCTGTTCTTGATATTGTTGACTGATTATGTACTTGTAGCTTGTTGCTTGACACCTTTTAAATGTTATAGTTGATTTCTTGCCATTACACTATGTATATTAGTTTCTATTTTGAGTCGGCCGATGAGATCTACTCAGTACGTAGTGCTCTGCACTAACCCCTACTTATATTTATCTTTATTTTGCTTTTGCAGACTGTAGTGAGTGTTCCATTGATTTCGACTAGCCCTTAGCTCTAGCCAATTTTCAATACATCAGATTATAGGGTAGAGCTATCCTTCTAGCTCATATTTGAATTTTCTCAATCATGGAATAATGTTTTTAGATTTTTTTGACATAAACTATTTTATTTCTTTATTTTGGTGTTACTACTCTTAGACTTAGTATTAAGATTAGATGTCCTTGACGTGATGTCGTTTATTTTTTGGGAAAACTCTATGTAACAGACTTAGTGATATTTGGTATTTCTTGATTTATAAATTTGAGCTTCTGTATTATTATCTTATTTTATAAGTTGAACTGCTAATATAGGTAGGGACTTATATTATTAGTCCGCCCACTTAAGAAGTTAGGTGTGAGTGCCACTCACAATCTATTTTAGGTCATAAAAAAAATCAAAGTGTTTTAACCTAACAAATGTTAATTAAAGTATTGATAAATATCTGCTTTGTTTGTTTATTTTATTAGAATTTTATCAACATTTTTTAACTGATTAAATTTCTATTTGACATTTTCTAGGACTTTAATTGCTACAATATTTTCCTCATCTTATTAAGAATCTTCTTTACGGTTAGTATCTTCTTTGATTTGAATCTCAAAATCAGTCAACGTTGATGTTACGCCCCGGGAGGGTACCCTTGGCATTGCCAACACTTAGAGACTATCGCTTTCCCCCCGAGAGAACCACTTGATCTCATTGTCATATGAACTCAATAGCGGAAGAATAACTTAATGAATATGCATAAAAAATGAGCATATATACATATAGAAATAACTACTATATCATAGTATCATTGAAAGTAGTTTAGATATAGAGACTCATCCAGAACTTCCACTCAAATGTCTATGAAGCC
Source organism: Solanum ossicruentum (assembly GCA_025774065.1). Classification (NCBI taxonomy): domain Eukaryota; kingdom Viridiplantae; phylum Streptophyta; class Magnoliopsida; order Solanales; family Solanaceae; genus Solanum; species Solanum ossicruentum. The sequence continues at coordinate 2,430 of JAOTQR010083307.1, forward strand.
TAGTCATTAGTATAGAAATGTTCCATGACAGGCCATGGGTACCTCAATCAAAGAAGAAAAGTACTCAATAATAATGAAAGATAAAAGGGTTCCTACGGGATACTAGAAGGGCTCATTAAGCTCGAGGGATGTACTAATCTGGACCTCAATGATGCGCGTGTTGAAGCCCTCTATCTGCTGTATTTGCATCATAAAATGATATAGGCTGAAAATGGACGTCAGTACATGGAATATACTGGTATGTAAAATAGCTCGAGGAGAAATAAAGCTCGACACAGTCATCTCCTCAATGTTCATGGTCAAATCATTTTATGCAAGTTTAGAGTCAACCATGCTTTTAAGATAATCTTAGTATAATATGCTCATTTTGAAATTTCATGCTCATTCAATGTTGCTTGGGAGTTTCTCTAAGCAATATCCTCATCCCACCACCTTAAGTTAGGTGATGCACAATGAATCAGCATCGCTGCAATGCCTGCTCTTAACTTGCCATGGAAAAGGGCTATCAACTCTCTCTTAGATCCATAATAAGTGTCCACTTGTGGGACAAGAGCCATCAAACTAGTTGTAACGACTATCATATGCTGGCAACGTAGTTCTGTGGGTTAAAGTAGAAGTATACTGGCTCCCCATTCGATGCTCGATACTTCTGCCAAGACTAAAACATGCTCAACTCACTAATTAATTCATCATCGACTCATCACCATCATCATCTCATCATTATCTCATAATCAACTCAATAATTCAATCAATCAACACAAATGATTAACTCGACTTATACTCAAACGGTCATTTGGATTCATTCAATCAACTTGTCGCGCAATACAATCAAGATATCATATATCATAATGTATGTGACTCAATTAAACATACTCCTTATCCTCATGTATACTAAAGTTACTCAAGTCAATGTGCATCAATTCACTCAATTCGATATGCTCAATTTACCCAACTCAATATGCTCAATTTATGCATAAATTTCTATTGAAACATGTAAATTAGGGTTCATACTATCAAGAATGAAAATATATGTATACATCTCATATTCATGCTCATAAAAACATAGGAATTATCTCATGTAGTGTAATGTAAAATAAGATCTCATGATGAATACAAAGATATAATATTAAAATAGAAGAAATTTCTCAAAAATCTTAACTCTCCTCAAATCTTGACTTAAGATAATGGAAAAGGGCGTGTGAAGAAAGGAATCCATACTTTGGTAAGTCTTACATACCTAACAGTGTAGAATCTTGAAGTATCTTGGAAGAAATTGGAAGATTTCTCAAGTTCTCTTTCAAACCGTAGCCCCTCTTTCCTTGAATTTTGCTTCTATGCCTTCGAGAGAATTTTTCAACATAAAAGGGGCTATCTGAGATGTTTTAGGGCTGATTTAATTGTAAAAACGTCATCCTTAGGATTAGAAAGGGTGGAGAAACAACCAAAATAACTCTTCTTAAAAGCTGTCAAAAGCCTGTTACAACCCGTACACAATACTACGACCCATAGGACCCCTATCATAACCCTTTGGCTCAATTTCAGAGCTTTTGGAAATTAATATGAGCCCGAACTATGACTCGTACCCCGACTTATGACCCATAAGGGAGGTCTCATAGTGCAAATCTGCATTGGCGGCCTGCAGTAAAATGACTATAACTTTTGACTCCGAACTCTAAATGAGGTGAAACCAAGTGATTGGAAAGCTAACTCAAATGGATTTCATTTGGTATATTGTGGGAGCTCTAATTCTTCGTGTGCTAAGAGTTATGGTCATTTAAAGTTGACCCTTGCATAACCCAACACTCAAAACTCAATTTATAGGAAAGTCTTGAACCCATCTAAGTACTAGAGGTCACTTATGGCTCTAATACTCTTCCAACATATAGGGATGAGGTTTGAAACATAGGTACATATGAGGGTAGATTTATGGGGTGTCACAATTGATCTTTGCAAGGTAAAATTATTTTAAGTTGCCTATTTGAGTGATGAATTAAAAATTGACATTTTGTTATATACGATTTTCCTTATTATTTGTCTTTTATTGAATTTATGATCTATTATGAGATTTGACGAGGGATTTCAATGTATCTTGTATGAGGGTATTACTAGGTGTTGGTGGGTTGATTTATATTAAGTTTTCTCGCAAAGGGCATGGATCAGTGTCGGAGTTGCCTGCGCGATGGTCTACGTCGCGGACCTAACGTGGACCAGTCTATTATTTTCCTTGGTTTTTCATTTCATCCCAAGGGACTTGGGGTTATAGCACTTTGCCTACTTAGGCGTATAAACACCTATACTTAGCCATTATTTTAACTCTATATCACTCAAGAGCCTCTCAAAAACCTCTCCAAGACTTAACCAAATATTTCATCAAAATTCAAGTGCCTCAAGCTTAATTCAAGATCTCAAGGACTCCATTTAAGCTCCAAGTCTCGTTCAAGTCTACATCGAGGAATTCCCCAAATTTATATATGTGGATTTAATCCATTGGGTCCTTTCACCCACGGAGCCCTATCTTCCTATTTTGTGAAAATTGTATGATTTCAAAAGGTATTACCTATGGGTACCTATTATTATGAAACATGAGCATAATTTGTGTTGGGGTTTTATCAAATATGGTTGATTATACATGAATATACATTTTAAGCTTATATTGTGGATTGATCTTTGTCTATTGAGACTATACATGATTCAAGTTATGAAATCTATGAATTATTATGAAGCTTTGATATTATTTACAAGTTACCCATGATGGGGTTTTACCAAGATATGGGTGGGTTGAGTTACATGACTCTAAGAAACATTGATTTCACTATTTCATTATCTATACTCTTGTATTTTACATGATTTAAACATGTTCTCATATGTTCCCAACATGTGTTCAATGAAATGTCAAGTCAAAAATTCTTAAGTCAATTGCATGTTTTATAAGTCAAGTAACTTCATGATGAATATAGGCTATTAAATATGTTATGAATTCATGAAATTATCTATGATGATGCAAGTATGAAGTTAAGCCCTATTTTCAAGATTTTATCTCTTGTGCGCTAAAGATTCAAAGATTCACTATTTTTTGGCTTTGGGCTATGATGGAATAAAGCAAAATGACTCTTTAAACTGTCTGCCCTTCTTTCAATTGTGAAGTAGCAGTTAGTCAATGCTACTTTCGACGCTCATCATGGGTCATCCAGAAATAGTCGTGCTATGTTCTTAAACATAGGGGTCAGGCTGCGTACATCCGACCTTCCCTTACCCCGTAATGGACGGGAGCCTTTGATGCATTGGGTAATATTGTTCTATCTCTTGTGAGCCATTAATGTTAAAGCAAGGGTTCATGTATGATTATGATCTATTCTCATGTTTCAAGTTAGGCTCACCATTAGAGGTCAAGTATGTTTAAGAGCTACTCATGTTATGGTTCTATGTTCATTATAATTTACTAAAGATATGATTATTTCAAATATTCCGTGAGATTAGTCTTAGCACCGACGAATTGGATGTCTGCATGAACTATCTTCAAGGGTCCATACTCATTTTCTGAAACTACGTGCCAACATAGGATTATGTTATACCCTTGCTATACTAGTGGATCTATTTAGTGCACTTTATCATGAAATAAACCTCGAAATGGGATGGGTTACTGTAAGGGAGGTTACTTCTCCAAAATTGGACGGGCTCCCATAAGGTGAAATATTATTTACCTAGACAAGTAGACCACCTCTTTACCGATGAGAGGTGTTCATCGGGATTCCAAGTTGTAGATCACTTGGTCTTATTATTTTTCAATTGAGGTCTCTTCCCACACATGTATTATATTTTATGCAAGTTAAATTATTTAATTTACAAGCATGTTTTACTTCAAGCATTGATCATGCATGTTATATTGAGATTATGCTTATCTATTGCCTATTACTATGCATTTTGACTATATTGGCTTATGTCTTGTTGTATTATATCCTAAATACTTAGTACATTCAGACGTACTAACGCATCTTTTATGCCTACATGATATCACCATGTAGGGACTGGAGCTCCTCTTGATCATCCTCCATGTGGCTAATGAGAGTATTCGAAGATAATCTTGGTGAGTCCTCAAGTTCGAGGACACTATCTACTTTCTCTTGCTATTTCTAAGACTTCTTGATATTGAACATTTGACATTATGAGGGTGAGCTCAGAGAGTGTCATGGCCCCACTCTATTCTATTTTTAGAGGTGTCGGAATATTATGATGTATTTATGCTATAAGCTTGACTCTTTATGTTTTTGTGATTATCAAGGACTTACCTTCATCCCGCTTCCCTTTTATATTATCTCTTGTTGTTGTTTACTTTGCTTCCGTAATGAAGGATGCGTGATTGAAATGCTAAGAAGGCTTGTTTGGGTCCCTTCAAGTTCCCATTTGTCGTGTCAGGTCTAGGCCCTAGACTAGGGTCATGACAAACTTGGTATTAGAGCAATAGGTTGTTAATGGTCCTCAGAATCCAACACACCATGTTGATTAGACTCTTGTCCATGGTTGTGAAGTGTACCACAACTATGAGTAAGAGACTATGAGATGTAATGTTTCCCTTCTTCGTGATCTATGTTGTGTTATAGAAATTAAGGTAAGGCTTTTCTCCTAACGAATATTCTTTGCTATTCTAGATCATGCCGATTCCACGAGGAAGAAGAGCCCATACAGTTGAGGAGCAACTAACTCCTCCCGCTACTTAAGCTCCTCTAGAAGGAGGGCTAGGCCAAGAAAAATTTTGAGATGCTATTGCAATGTATGCTCATGCTATAACCAACCAAATCAACCAAGGGTCCCAAGCCCCTCATACTCCTACTCCATCCTCAAGAGTGAGGGATTTTACTAGGTCGAATCCACCGAAGTTCTATAAGTCCAAGGTGGATAATGATCCCCAAGAATTCATTGATAAGGTGTATAAGGTGTTGTCCATTATGGGGGTTAATTTAGATGAAAAGCAGAGTTGGAGGCCTGCCAACTGAAAGGGGTGGCTCAAATATGGTTCACTCAATAGAAGATAAAGAATGGGAATGGTGATGCCATCCCTTGGAAGGAGTTCAAAGCGGTATTTCTCAACTTGTTCTTTCCTATTGAGCTAAGGGAGGCAAAGATGATGGAATTTGTGAATCTAATGCAAGTGTCTACGCATGTGAGGGAGTATGCCCTCAAGTTCAACCAACTCTCCAAGTATGCCCCACAATTTGTTGCCGAACCAAGATCAAGGATGATCAAATTTGTGTCGAGTGTATCCGACTTGGTTAATGAGGAGTGTTGTACCACCAAGATAATAGGTGATATGGACTTGTCCTCTGATGATGTTCACTCTTCAATAAGAAAGTGGTTGCTGTTAGCTATTAACCTAACTGAAGGTTAGGGTCTAATCCACAGGGAATACGAGACTTGACTACAAGAATCCATTACTAATCATTTCAAGCATAAATAACTAAAATCTCTAAATGGGGGGGGGGGGGTTTGTGATTCAAAAACAAAGTAAAATAAACACTAAACTTTGACATGAGGAATCACTCAATTTTAGTGACAACTTGGAAATGTATTCGCCCTGGTTTGTTGACTCGATTACCTTAGGTAACATAACTATAATGGGAAATTCATATGCAGAATGGTAACTTAGGTTCTTCCAGTCCTCTTTGGAAGGTGAAGGTTGAATTTCACCATAAAACTTGGTCTGCCACCATGAACAGTTACCAATTGTCCTAGTCAACCTCTCCTAGGTCAGGTTTGGTTGATTAGACGAGAACACATCAGTCAAATCCTATCATCTATTTCCTTTTCCTATTTGCCACTACCTTGATCGAGCTAGTGATAGTAGGCAGGGTTTGGTATTGGCCACCACCAAACAACAATCATAATGAAGGAAAATAGACAATACATGCAAATCCTAATCGTATAAATGTAATAAACCTAGGTTATTTCAAATCAACTACCCATGATTCCCATAACACCAAGTTGTGGGTGCTTAGCTACTCATGACTAAGTCAAAACAAGTAAAAATGCAAATACAAGACATAAATAAAAGTTTTACCAAAAACACTAAAGAGTGTAGGCACCACAAGTTGCAAATCCTAAAGCTTGATTGATCAATAATGAGTACAAAGCAATATTTGCAATCCCCAAAATAGGTTTTTCAAGAGAAAATAATAAGCTAATCTAAAACCCTAAAATATTCTTGAAAGAATATTCAAAGGCAAGTTCTATCTTCTGAAATATGGCATCCCAGTAAAAAAAATGAACTAAATATATTTATAGTGTTTACAAATAAACCCTAAAAATAACACAGAAAAAATAACTGACAGTTGGTATGCCTTGCAGGTATGACTCGTTGGGTAACCTACAAGTCGTAGTCGGGGTCTCATGTCAGGCTCTTAGCATCTTGGACTCAACTGGTACGACCCACAGGTATGAGGTCATTGCTTAAGCTATGACTTGTATTTTCCTCTCGTAATCTTGGCCTTCAGTTTTTGGTCCAACATTTTGGCTCCCTGATTCCTTCTATGAGTCAACCTATATGAGTCGTGGTGAGACTTATGACTCGTAGGATGGTCTCATAGGGGTGACCTCCACTTAGCAGATTTCTGAATTTTGGTCTTTTTTTCTTGCTATAACACACCCTATGACTCATAAACGACTCATAGGTGAGCTCATATGTCCTATGATTCAGCAAAATCTGCAACTTTCCTTCACAATCATGCCAACCTAACTTTTCTGCAAGAACAACACAAAAAAACATAAAAACTATAAAAGATCGCATTAAGAACTCACCAAATCCCTTGTTTTGGGCATCAAATATGTTGTATTTTTGATAGTACATCATCCCACTTCATGACATATGCTGAACAGCTAGAGCGGAAAAGTGTAGAAAGAGAAGAAGTGGTGAGTCCAAGAGGGATCGATTTGAAGGTGGGTTCCAAGGTTCTAAAGGTGGCAGATTTCCTCAAGGACACAAGTTCCAAGACCAAGGGTCATCCAATGCTTCTAACAAGAGGTTTGCCAATGATAGGGTGCCTAATTAAATTTCCAAGGTGATAATGGAGGAACGGTAAAGCCTAGATGTCCAAGGAGTGAAAAGAATCATAGTGGTCCTTGTTTGAGAAATTCAAATGCTTGCTTTGGTTGTGGTGAAGTTGGCCACAAGGTTATTAATTATCCTCATGCTCAACTCAGAGGTAGAGATGGCCATCCTTAAGGCCAAGGTGCTCATACAGTCCAAAGAGAAATAGGAGGTCACCAAGGAGGTGCTCCAAGGCAAAATAGTTTCTATGTTCTTCAAGGGAGACAAGGAGTTGATGAGGTGCTCGATGTTGTTACTAGTATGTTAAAGATTTTTTATTTTGATGTTTATGTATTGATAGACTTGGGTGTCACTCTTTCTTTGATTACTCTTTTTGTTGCCAAAAAGCTTCATGTTAGTCCTAAATTGTTGTGTGGACCTTATGAGGTGTTGAAATGACCCTAAAGAAAAAGTGCTCGTTGTGCCTCGGAAATGCCCGAAATCATAATTTCTATATATCTCAAAATTCATGCATGATCTCGAAAATCCAACTTCATATTCTTGATCAAGGGGCAAAACTGAGTGGGAAAAGGGTCTAACCCCGATTTTAGAGCGATCATATCAAAAAATAAACTTTCAAAGTTGAAAATTCCAATGAATAATGTGCGCCCTTAGCGCGACGCTACTGGGGCGCGCCTTAGTATTATTTTTGCCCAGTTATTTTATCTCGTTCCAAGGCTTTTGGGTCTTGGGCCTAAGTCTTCCTATACGTGAAAATACCTACACATAACCATATTTCAACACCTTATCATACAGGACATTCCCCAATACTCTCTCAAACACTTAGCCATATTTCAACATCATATCATATAAGACATTCCCCATTACTCTCTTAAAAACTTAGACAACTATTTCACTCAAAATTCAAGTGCCAAATCTCCTTTCGAATCATAAGGAATTCATTCAAGCTTCAAGTTCTCAATCCAATCTTCATTAAGAAATTTTCCAAAGCTAATGTATGTGGGCTTTAACCATAGGGTTTTTTCACCCATGGTGCCCAACCCTCTTTTTTATTCAAATTTCATGTTTCTAAGTTAATTTACCTATGGGTTTTACTATGAATTTGACTATGAACTATGTTGGGGTTTCATAAGGTTGTGACTGCTTAAGCATGTTTTGAGCTATGAATCTATGATCTATTTTCACATTTGATGAAAGGTTTCAATGCATATTGCATAAGGGTATTACGAAGTGATGGTGGGTTGATTTAGTTTAAGTTTTTTTTTTTGCATGGTTTCACTCTTGAATTGCATGATTTTATACTAGCATTACACCTGCCAAGTGTTTGACAAAATATCCGATTAATGTTTTCTTGAGTTGTTGAAGGCCTAATGTATGGTATATGAGTTAAGTGACTTTATGATAATGAAAGAGATGTGTATATGTGTAGATTTCATGAATGGCGTCTATAGTGTTGGAAGTTGATCAATAGCCTTGTTCGGGGGTAGTAGGCCCAAACTACCATGTTGAGGGGAGGGGGTATATACCTCAATTACCTAGCTCGGGAGGGGGGGGTAATAGACCCTTGTAACCATGTTAAGGGTTTTATACCTCAATCACCTCGTTGGGAAGGTATACACCTTAATCGCCTTGCCAAGGAGGTGGTAGGCCTTGGTTACTAATGATGGGCTCTTCCAACACATGTAAAATATTCTATGTAAGCATGTTTCACTACAAGAATCATTCATGCATGCCATATCACTATATGCTCATTTGTTTCCTAAATATGTATTTTGATTATGTTGCCTATCTCTTACTGCATTGCATCCCACATACTTAGTACATTCAAAAGTAGTAACACATACTCTATGCCTACATGATGTTACCATATAGGAACCGGAGCTCCACTTGGTCATCCTCCTCCTCCACAGGGCTAGTATGATTTCTCTCAAAGCAAGTCAGTGAGTCCTCAATTTCAAGGATAATGTCTTTGATTTTATGCTAGGTATAAAGACTCTCTTTCTTTTGATGCATGCTTATGACTATGAGGGCGAGCCTGAAATGTTATCTTTGCCCCCGTCAGTTCTATGTATTAGAGGTATTGTTGGACAAATTATGTATTGATGCTATGAGCTTTGACTCTTTGATGTTTATGTTATGAAAGTCTTCCCTTAGTCCCTTTTCCCTTATTTCTATTCTTTTATTGTTGTTTAATTGCTTCTCTGACCAAGGATGTGTAATGATATGTTAAGAGGCTTGCTTGGGGTTCCTATGGGTTCTCCATATGTCGTGTTATGTCTAGGCCCTAGGCTTGGGTCGTGACAAGTGTCTACCCCCATTGGTGAGTCTATTGTTGCTAAAAGAGTCTATAGAAATTGTCCCGTGTTCATTTTGCTTAAAATCTTGCCTTGTGATTTTGTTGAATTAGATATGGTGGATTTTGATGTCATTCTTAGGATGGATTGGTTGCATACATGTTGTGCTTTTATTGATTGTAGAACCTGCAGCGTTAAATTTGAATTCCCCAAAGAGCCCATCCTTGAGTGAGAAAGTTATGATATCGTGGTCGAGGATAGATTCGTTTCTTGTCTTAAGGCCCAAAAGTTAATTTCTAAAGGTTTTCTTTATCATCTTGTAAAGGTTAGGGATATGGAGTCCAAAGTCCTTCATATTGAGTCAGTTCTGGTGGTTAATGAGTTTCTTGATGTCTTTCCCAATAAGCTACCCAATGTTCCTCCAAAAAGGGAAATAGATTTTGGTATAGATCTCCTTCCCAATTCTCAACCCATTTCTATACCCCTTTACCATATGGCCCCAGTGGAGTTGAAGGAGCAATTGAGGGATTTATTGGAAAAGGGTTTTATAAGACCTAGTAAGTCACCTTGGGCTGCACTGATATTATTTGTAAAGAAGAAGGATGGTTCTCTTTGAATGTACATTGATTACCGACAACTTAATAGAGTCACCATAAAGAACAAGTACTCTCTACCAAGGATTGATTACCTTTTTGATCAACTTTAAGGGGCTAGTCACTTTTCTAAGATTGATCTTCGGTTCGGGTATCACCAATTGAAAGTGAGTGAGTGTGACATTCCCAAGACGGCTTTCCAGACTAAGTATGGGCACTTTGAGTTTGTGGGTCTTTTGGGTTGAGTAATGCACCGACTATATTTATGGATCTTATGAATAGGGTCTTTAAACCCTAGCTCGACTTCTTTGTGATGGTTTTTATTGATGATATCTTGATTTACTCCCATAATGAGCAGGAACATGTGGATCACATGAGAGTGGTATTGCAAATCTTTAGGAAGGAGTGGTTGTACACAAAATATGAGAAATGTGAGTTTTGGTTGAAAGAAGTTGCTTTTCTAGGGCATATGTTCGGGTGATGGCATTAAGGTGGATCTAAGTAAACGGAGGTGATTAGAAATTGTCCTAGACCTTTGACTACATCAGACATTAGAAACTTCTTGGGTTTGGCAGGTTATTACCAGAGGTTTGTGAATGGTTTCTCTTCTATTAGTTCTGCTATGACTAAATTGACACAAAAAAGACAAAATTTGGGTACACCGACAAGTGTCAAAAGAATTTCCAAACTTTGAAAGATAAGTTTGTCTCTGCTCACATCTTGGCTATGCCAAAATGGTTGGAAGGGTTTGTTGTATATTATGATGCCTCAAGAATTTGTTTGGGGGGGGGGTGTTTTGATGTAAAGTGGTAAGGTGATAGCATATTCCTCTAGACAACTTAAGGTGCATGAGAAGATTTATCCCATCCATGATCTTGAATAGGTAGTCATGGTATTTGCTTTGAAAAAATTTGGCGTCACTACTTGTATACGTTTCATGTTGATATGTTTACCGACCACAAGAGTCTTTAATATGTGTTCACCCAAAACGATCTTTTCTTGAGACAAAGAAGGTGGTTAGAGCTCCTTAAAGATTATGATATGAGTGTGCATTATCACCTCGACAAAGCTAATGTTGTGGCCGATACTCTAAGTAGGGTGTCTATGGGTAGTCAAGCTCATGTGATGATGGCGGCAAAGAGGTGGCTAGAGAGGTCCACCGGTTGGCTAGATTGGGGGTTAGGTTGGATGAAGTTGATAATGGGGATGTAGTGGTTGTTGATGGTTCTAAATCTTCTTTAATAGAGGAGTAAAGGCGAAACAAGATCTTGACCCCGCCTTGCTAGAATTGAAGGCCTTTTGATGAGAGATGGTAAGGTAGAGCTTTTCTCCCAAGGGGAAGATGGTGCCCTTAGGTGCCAATGTAGATTATGTTTGCCAAATATGGATGATTTGAAAGAATTGATCTCGAAGGAAGCCTATAATTCATCCTATTCCATTCACCCTGGTTCTACAAAGATGTATAGAGACTTGAGGGAAGTATACCGGTGGGGTGGTATGAAGAGAGACATTGGCAAGTTCATATCTGAATGTCGTGATTGTCAATAAGTGAAAGCCGAACATCAAAGATCAGGTGGCCTAGCTAAAGATATAGAGATTCCTGCTTAGAAGTGGGAAGAAATCAACATAGATTTTGTAGTTGGATTTTCGAAGACTAGGAAACATTTTGAATCTATTTGGTTTATTATGGATAGAATGACCAAGTCCGCTCACTTCTTACTAGTCAAAACTAGTTATGGTGCCGAGACTATACCAAATTGTACATTCATGATTTGGTTAGATTGCATAAGGTGTCTTTGTTTATCATTTTGGATTATGCTGCTCAATTCACTTCTCACTTTTTGAGGTCTTTCCAAAGAGGTCTTGGTACCAAGGTTAAGCTTAGCATGACCTTTCACCCTCAAGTGGATTGTCAAGCCGAGAGGATAATCCGAACCCTTGAGGATATGCTTAGAGCTTGTGTTTTTGAGTTTAAAGGTGGTTGGGATGAGCATCTTCCACTCATTGAATTTTCTTACAACAATAGCTACCACTCAAGCATTGGTATGGCTCCTTTTGAAGCTCTCTATGGTAGCCATTTTAGGTCCTCGGTTGGGTGGTTTGAAATGGGGAAAATTGCTTTGCTAGGTTCGGATTTGGTCATGGAAGCCTTTGAGAAGGTGAGGTTGATAAGGGAAATAATGAGAACACACCAAAATAGATATACGTGCTACTCCGATATGAGGAGAAGACACCTTAAGTTTGAGGTTGGTGATTGGGTCTATTTGAAGATCTCACCCATGAAGGGTGTGGTTCGGTTTGGAAAGAAGGGGAAATTAAGCCCAAGGTTTATGGGTCCTTATAGAGTTTTGAGGAGGATTGGTTAGGTTGCAAATGATTTGGGGTTGCCCATGGAGATGGACATGGTATATCTGGACTTTCATATGTCTATGTTGAGAAAGTGTGTGAGTGACCCAAGTGTGATAGTGCCTTTGGATGTTGTGGGTGTTGAAGTAGATAATTTGACTTATAAGGACGTCCCAGTGGAGATTTTTGATAGAAAAGTGAAGAGATTGAGAAACAAAGATGTAGATTCCGTCAAGGTCCTTTGGAGGAATTAACAAGTTGAAAGTGCCACATGGGAAGCCCAGGCCGACATGAGAAAGTGATATCCATATCTCTTCCATTCTACTCAAGCTAAAGGTACTACTTTAAGTGTCCTATATGATTTCAAGTCTAAAGCTTCAGCCCTTATGTCATTTTGCACGCATTCATGTTTATGTTGACAAGTTTATGGTAGTTTTTGACATTCATATTGAGATTTTTGAAAATGACATTTAAACACAATGTTACGTTCATGTCGGGCTGCAATCATCATGATTACTTCTCTTATGTATGTTTTTTTGACATTCGGGGATGAATTTTCCCAAGGGGGAGATATTAAAACTGTCACGCGCAAAGTCCCATTAAGGCGAACTGGTACCCGTTGCCAATGAAGCCCCGGAGAGCCAACCTGTATCTATGCGCTTTCTATACATATTATAAAGGATTTCTATATTCAACATGCCTTTAAGAAAATAAACAGTAATAACAAGCCAAAAGAAAATGCATATGGCTAGGCCGTTGGGGCCACGGTGTCTAAAGTATGAGACATGACCACACTTTAATTTATATAGCCTACAAGCCTCTAGATAAGGAAAAATATCAAATAAGGTTCAGGACAGGCCCCGCCTCGGCTAACTATACAATACAAAAATATAAGCTCTATACACACCAAGCTCCAAAGCAACTTGGAGCTTGGTAACAACAACTGGATATCCTGTACTCCTACTGGGGAGATCTACTAGCACCTATAACTACAACATGAGATGCAAGTTCCTCGTAAACGACGTCAGTACGGATAATGTACTTAATATGTAAGGCAAGAAATATTGTATATGAAGTAACAACTCAAATAAAACTATGTACTGGTGTAGGATAAGAGACCACCTTGTACTTTATGTTCTTTTTATTACTTTACTTTTACTGTATAATCTGTGCACAACATATAATACAAATGATCAGCTGATCAGTGGTAAATCTATATCGGGATTGTCCCTAGCTAGGCTTTCCCTTTAACCCCTTAGGCTACTCCCTGTGATAGGATCGACCCTGGCTAGGTGATTCTTCCACCCCTCGAGTTACCACCTATCAATAAGCAATATACTTTATCTTCCAATTACTTTTGAGATAATTCATTTGGTGGTCATAATATTGGAGCTGTAGGGTTGTATGTGTAGTATGTGACATGTAGATAATCATACAAGACAATATGACAATGAAAAGAGTACGTTACACAAATAATGAAATGCGTATGAGATGAAACAACTTGTGAACTTTATTTAGCAACAAGAACCAATGTAACTTGGTATCCATGTATGTATATAGATTTTGAAGGTGAATATGTATGGGAGCATAAGAACATGTCAAAGAGTGGAGACACGGTTAATAGTTGTGTCGGGGTTGGTAATTTCCTTTATGTGCCAAGGAAGAATCTAGATTTCATGCCAAGCAATACGAAATCAAGTAGCCCTACATAGCTTGCTGTACGACCTCTCTATTACCTCGAGATAACCTTTCATTCCTCCAAATATTTATCTACAACATAGTAGGTGATAAAACTAGCATTAGCAGCCAATAGATATATCTTGGCAGCCCAATCTCATAAAAAATAACACACGGACAGCAGGCGTATAATTATAAAACCAATCGTATTCTTTCAACCTTTCCACCTCTAATTGTACTTTTCAATACACATTCTCATAGAAATATCATGTGTAGCCTGTTTTAGTGCCATAACAGTCTTATAATAGCCCACAAAGCATAACACATAACAATTCTACGCAACATACAAATAGGCGACATAACGTTACATCCCTTCGCTACATTTCGACATCGACAATTCCAAACCTGTTCCAACTTTACCCAAACTCTCCTCAACACATATATACATAAAAATAGCCTTAAAACAGTCTCAGAATAGTACCAAAGCAGCCATAAAGGACGTGAGGCAATAGTCTTCTATCCATCAACCTACAAGTTCCAATCAAAATCACACTTAAGATATCACAATAAAACTTATTTTTAAATGAAACAAAATCAGGGTAGCAACCTTAGATTAATATATATAACTTAAACCATGTTAAGAGCATCAACTCCTTTTCATAATACAGCTGACAAACTATAGAGAAGTCATTAAAAAAAGGCAAGTATGCAGCAACTTTCTAAACATATGCTATCCGACCTTTGTTCACAAGCATAAGTAGCATATACTTTTTGTTTGTCATGGGATAAGTATAAAAAATACATGGATATTTCCACTTACCTTAGCCTTCAAGATTCAGGACTCCTTTCAAAACCCTAGAGGGTTGTATTGGCTGCCTTGTGAAATGAAGTAAAGAGAAAAAAAGAGTATTTAGGAAAGCTGAAAATTGTTCCGAATTAAAATGACTTAAGGAGCTGTTTTTGAGCCCTTTTAAAAGGTCTCTTTGGCCGACTTTATTTTGATCTTTTGAATGCATATTAACACATATTCATAAGCTAGTGATGCAGTAGCTTGGCCCTCACACTTGAGCCTAAATGAGTCTCAAAGTTGATGGGCCTTGGCTGCCATTTTTCCAATTCCTCTTCACTTAGTTTGGGCCCAATTAGTCAAGTGGGTTTTGATGTACTTGGGCCATTTCATTATTCATCTTGGGCTTTAAGTATTGTCCATTTATGATGGTAAAAGATGGGCTAAAACTACAGTCTTAGCATGGACTTTATTCATAATCGGACTTGGAAAAATTCGACGTCGGACCTCATCTCCATTTAACTAGCAAATTTAAGCTAAGCAGATAGGTAATTCACCTGCTAGCTTCTTGATTCCTACAAGCACCTCAATTCTTTCAGTTTGTTTAGGGCCATGAGCTTCTCAATTTGACATAAAACTTGTATGCAATTGATACTCTTAAGCGTCAGACGCACATATCGCCCTCTAACAAGAGATTCAAACACTTTTTAAAATGGGAGCTAATTCGACCAAATCATATCATGTTTTATTTGCATAGTACTGGTATTGTAAGATGTGGGGTGTTATAGAAATACCCTAAAAATGCCCTAAAAATGTGCTTCGGAAATGTCCGTAATCGTATTTTCCATATATCTCGAAATCCATGCACGATATCGAAAATCAGACTTTTTATTATTGATTAGGGGGAAAATTGAGTGGGAAATGGGTGTAATTGCAATTTTAGAGAACCCCTAGAAAAAATAATTTTTGCAAAAATTCGATTTCCAATAGCCATCCGCGCCCTAGCCGCGACGCACCAGGGGCGCGAATCAGTGCTGGAGTTGCCTGGGCAATGGGTCAATGTCGCAAACCTGATGCGGACTAGTGTATTATTTTCATAGGTTTTTAATTTCGGCCCAAGGGCTTTGGGGTCATAGCCCCATGCCCACTTATGCGTGAAATACCTATACTAGCCATTTTTCAACTCTATATCACTCAAGACCCTCTCAAAAATCTTTCCAAGACTTAACAAAATATTTCATCCAAATTCAAGTGCCTCATGCTTAATTCTTAATCTCAATGACTCCATTCAAGCTTCAAGTATCCTTCAAGTCTAAATCAAGGAATCCCCAAATTTAGATATGTGGGTTTCATCCATTAGGTCCTTCCTCTCATGGAACCCAATCTTCCTATTTTATAAAAATTACATGATTTTAAGATGTATTACGTATGATTACCTATTATTATGAGACGTGAGCATGATTTGTGTTAGGGTTTTATCAAATATGGTTGATTATGCATGAATATGAAATGAGCCCCAAAAATGTGCCCAAAAAATGTGCCTTAGAGTACCCGAAATTTTAATTTCCATATATCACAAAATCCTTTTGTTATTTCAAAAATTTTAATTCATATTCGTGATTAGGGGTAAAAATTAGGTAAAAAAAGGGTCTAACTCCAATTTAAGAGTAAATGATTAGCAATTATGATTTTCAAAAGTGCAATTTCTAGAGAGCAGTGCGCATCATGGAGTGCATTTTTGTTACTGCTTTTTTTTAGTTCGTCCAAAATTTTCTAAGTGTTGGGCCCAAGTCTTCCCAAACATATTTTTATCTATACTTAGACAAATTTCACCCTCATATCACCCAAAACATTTTCCAACACTCACTAAAACACTTAGCCATATTTTCACTCAAAAATTCAAGCCTTAAAACCCTTATCCGGAACTAAGAATTTTCTTCAAGCTTCAAGCCTCCATTTTCAATCTTAATCAAGAGCTTCTCCAAAGTTAAGGTATATAGGTTTTAACCATTGTGTTCTTCCACCCATGGTGCCCTAATCTCTTTTTAACTCAATTTGCATGATTTAAAGTTGATTTTACAAATGAGTTTACTATTATGAACATGTCTATTAACTATGTCAAAGTTGTGTAAAGTTGTGACAATTTTTCTATATCTGGAGCTATCAATGTTAGATCTAATGTAAGATTTGATGAGGGGTTTAGATGTATATTGCTTGAGGGTGTTGACAAGGGGTTGATTGATGGTTTTACAATGGATTTTCTTGCATGATTTCATCTCTAAATTGCATGGTCTTGTACCCCCATCCCACATCTGCCAAGTGTTTGATAAAATGTCTGGCTAGTGTTTCTTGTCGTATTGAAGGTTTAAAGCACGATATATGATATGAATGATGTTATATGATGAAAAATATTTATTTATATGATATACTCTATATAAAGTATTGTATTAGACCATGTCCAATCCGGGGGACTAAGAGCCTGGATAACTGAGGTGGCAGTTTGTACTCATCAACCGAGGTGGGGGTTTGTACTCACCAACTGAGGTGGCGAATTGTACTCATCAAACTATGTGAAGGGTTTGTACTTTGCTACCAGGGTGATAAGGTGTGATTGTCATCAAACATGTGTGGGGTTTGTACCACACCACCAGGAAAATGGGGTGAGATCATCATCAATCGACTAAGGGGTTTATACTTTAGAAATCTAGCTTGGTCTATTCTTCACCAGTGATATCCGATATGAGCATGAGTTACTTAGGCATGTTTACTTATGCATTGATCATACATGTCATATTGTTATATTATGCCTATTGCCTATTGTTATGCATTTTGATTGTGATGCCTAATTCTTGTTGCATTGCATCCTACATTGTTACTACATTCAAATGTATTAACACATATTCTTACCTACATGATATCACTATCTAGGAATCGGTGCCCAAGTTGATCCTCCTCCTCCTCCATGTGGCTATTCAGTCTCCATTTCGCGGACTTCTTCTATGTTCTATTACCTTGTATTGAGATACTTTACTTTACGTTCTATTTGACTATGAGGGTGATCCTGGTTGCTTTGTATTGGCCCCCCTCTTATCTATGTATTAGAGATGTTTGTTGGACATATTATGTATCTATAATATGAGTTTGACTCTTATCTCATGGTTGTGATGTTTTTCAAGCTATTCCTTAGCCCCCTCACCCCATTCTTACTTTACGTATTTTATGTGCTTCCACAACCAATGATATGTAATGATAAAGTAAGAGGCTTGATTAAGGTTCCTTCGGATTCCTCATTCGTCGTGTTAGATCTAGGCCCTAGTCTTGGGTCGTGAAAGAATATCGATTTTAAGCTTATAATATGGATTGATCTTTTTCTATTGAGATTATATATGATTCCACCTATGATATCTATGAACTATTGTGAAGTTTTGATATGATTTACAATTTACCCGTGATGGGTTTTTACCATGATTACTTTGGGCTGATTTACATGACTTTAAGATGTATTGATTACACTATTTTATGATCTATAGACTTGCATTTTGCATGATTTAAACATATTCTCATATGTGCCCATTATTTGTTCGATGAAATGTCAAGTCGAGAATTCTCAAGTTAGTTATATGTTTTACAAGGCAAGTGACTTCATGATGAATATGGGTTATCAAGTATGTTATGAATTCTTAAAATTATCCATGATTATGCAAGTATGAGGTTAAGCCCTATTTTCAAGATTTTACCTCTTGTAAGTCATTCATGTTAAAGCAAGGGTTCATGTATGATTATGATCTATTCTCATGTTTCAAGTTAGGCTCACCATTAGAGGTCAAGTATGTTCAAGAGATACTCATGTTATGATTCTATGTTCATTATAAGTTACTAATGATATGATTATTTCAAGTATTCCATGGGATTAGACTTAGCACCGATGGATTGGATGTCGGCGTGGACTATCTTTAAGGATCCGTACTCTTTTCCTCAAATTGTATGCCAACAAGGATTATGTTATACCCCTTTTATACTAGTGGATCCATTTAGTGCACTTTATTACGAAATCTGTCTCGAAATGGGTCAGGTTCCTGCAAAGGGGGTTACTTCTCTGAAATAGGACAGGCTCCCGTAAGGTGAAAAATGGTTTAGCTTGGCAAGTAGACCACCTCTTTACCAATGATGAATAATCATCGGGATTCCAAGTTTTAGCTCACTTGGTCTTATTCTTTGTTGGTTGAGATCTCTTCCCGCACATGTATTATGTTCTATGTAAGTTAAATGATTTACAAGAATGTTTTACTTCAAGAATTTATCATGCATGCCATATTGAGGTTATGCTCATCTATTTCCTATTACTATGCATTTTGACTATATTGGCTTATGTCTTGTTGCATTGCATCCTACATACTTAGTACATTCAAATGTACTAACACATACTTTATGCCTACATGATATCACCATGTACGGACCAAAGCTGTTCTTCATCATCCTCTAAGTGGCTAGTGAGATTATTCGAAGATAAGCTTGGTAAGTCCTCAAGTTCGGGGACACTATCTACTTTATCTTACTATTTCTAGGACTTCTTGATGTTTAACATTTGATATTATAAGGGTAAGCCCGGAAAGTGTCTTGGCCCCCACTCTATTCTATGTTTAGAGGTGTTGTTGGAATATTATGATGTATTTATGTTATATGCTTGACTCTTTATACTTTTGTGATTATTAAAGACTTCCTTTAGTCCCACTTCCCTTTTATATTATCTCTTGTTATTGTTTACTTTGCTTTTGCGACCAAGAATGTCTGATTGATATACTAAGAGGCTTGTTTGGGTACCTTAGGGTTCCCATTTGCCATGTCACATCTAGGCCATAGGCTTGGGTCGTGACAACAGTTATATCTATATGTGCCCTCATGGTTGTAGTTCTGACCTTGATTTCCGAAACCCTGAAGCCAATAGTACGGATTAGACCCTTGTGCATTGTTCCAAAAAACCCATTGCTTGATCTCTAGTAAAGCAAGAATCTTCATGATAATATTACTCACTATAGGTGCTCTTGGAGATTGGTGGACGACCGCATGAACACTTACTTGATTTTTCTTCACTACCAAGTCTACACTAATCCAGAGTTGAGAAAGTTGTTGCATGACCTCATCAATGATTTTTGCTTGATCTGAACTAACACTCACTGCATAAGAGCTCCTTGTAGTAGTAGCTCTCTCCCTTTGGCCCATGCTCTATTGGTCTTGACTACTTGTTCCATCCTTTCCACTATCCTTATGAACAGTTGATCTAAGAATATGCCTCCCATGATTGTATCGACATAAGTTTAACTATTCTAATCAAGAGCCTGATAGAAAATTTCCACTAAGGCATCATCCATGATCTTATGTCTAGAACCATTGGCAATTACTCAAAGTTATTGATTTGGCCCTTAAGTTTGAGCTTTTTGGACCTTGGAAAGTATCACTCTAAGAAGGCTCTTTGCAATTCTGCGCAACTGGTGATTCAGCTCTGTGGGAGCTTTAACAACTATATTGTTGTATTACCGATAAGATATAGAGGGAACACATAATCCAATAGCATCCATAAAAAGATTCTGTGTATCTATCACACTCTTACAAACAAATGCAACATTATGAAGATGACTGTGAAGTACCTCAGTAGGTTACCCTACAAACAATCTATAGTACTGAAGCATTTGGAGTAATCCATTTGACACTATGAACTTAGTGTTGGCCGGTAATGGTGGCAGCACTACACCTGTGATGTCCATGGCTATAGAATTCAACTGATATTGATTCCAACCATATGCATTATCATTGAAATTCCTATGGTGTGGCCTATTTTTCCTTGGTGGTGGATTCTTCTCTCTATCCACATCATTATCATTTTGATCCATGGCTTTATCTACCGCAATATCTACCTTTTTCTTGGGTCGCTCTCCTTGCAATACATTAGATCTCAATATTAATTGGAGCTAAGGGTCCACCTTGTCTCTTTGTATTGGGCATACACCTAGTATACCCTGCAAAGGAAACTAAACAACGAAAACAAAAGTAAAATACAAGAGAACTAAGCAATCAACACTTAAATTAACTACTAGTGAAATCAAGTCAAAACTTCACTGTAGTCCTCAGCAATGGCGGCATTAATTTTGATCATGCTTAAATAGTACCTTTCACTTTGAGGATAAAGTGATTGTTGTCAAATATAAATCCTAACCCTAGATTAAGGTCAAATCCCAAGGGAATACAAGGTTTTCCACCTTGACTCACCAAAAATCATTTCAAGTATTAAATATCTCAATTCTCAAGAATTGGGGGGGGGGGGGGTGCAATGATTGGCAATAACTAAAACTATGCTAATAAATCAAATAGACAATCAAATTGGAGAGCAACTTGAGAAATAGTGTTCCATGATTCACTAAATCAAACACCCTGGATAACACAACCTAAATAAGTACATTGCATGCACGATGGTAACTTAAGTTCTTCTAACCCATAGGAAATGTTGAAGGTTGAATTTCACTATGGCGTTTGGCCGGCTACCATAGTGTACCAACTAATTGTTACCTATTATCCCAGTCAGCCTCTCCTTGGCTGGGTTTGGTTGATTAGATGAGAACATATCAATCGAATTCTATCACCCATTTCCTTTCCTATTCATCACTACCTTGATCAGGATCATGACACTAGGTGGGGTTTAATGTTGGCCACCATTAAAAAACAAGAAAAATGAAGGAAAATGGATAATACATTGAAATACCCAATACAAGAAGTGCATATAATCCAGGTTTTCTAAGTTAGCTACTAATGGTTCCCAGAACCACAAGTTGTTGGTTTAGCCACTCAAGGCTTGGGCACACAAATCAACAATGAAATTAGAAAACCTGGCAGATTTCTTACCCAAGCAAATTGAAGAAGAATGAAACCCTCTCTGAAATTAGTCTCACAAGCTTAAATGATAAAATTTATCCACAAGTGAATCTGAATCCCCAAATTTCAGTCTCAAAGTAAAACTCTAATTTTTTACTCACAAAACCCTCTCTAATATCTAAGTGTTGTATCTTGGATAATGAAAAACCTCTCAAAAACTTATTCTAAAACCCTAATATATACTATTTATACCATTTATTAAAAGATCCTTAAATAATTAGAAAATACGATCGGCACCTGCTACGGCTATTGGTCACCCTGCGAGTCGTAATCGGGCTTTCACAGTCAGTACTTGGCATTTTGGACTTCACTACTATGATCCACCTCTACGAGTCGTAGGCTGGTATAAGACTCGTAGTACCTTATCGTTATCCACCCTTGCATTTTTTGGTCTAATTTTAATCAACACCGTTAATTGGTATGATCATTCCCTATGACTTATAGCTTGGGCTACGATTTGTAGTGGGTCCCGTAGATTCTCAAAATCAATATGTAACTTTTTCCAAAATCAAGCCGACGTGTATTTTTTGCAAAAATAAACATATAAACACATAAAAACCATAAAAAATCGCATTGAGATCACACAAAAACTCATGTTTTAGGCACCAAATGTGTTGTATTTTGACAGCACATCAGAATGCAAAAAACTTTGAGTTCCTTTTGTTTATATTCTTATTTACACCTCTCACATTTTAGAATATGCAGTTCATTAGCAAGTTTTGCAAGCTTTACCTCTATCAATAAGCAGTGAAACAAGTTTGTTATTCTTTAGGCATTGGTTGGTATGGTTGTCAATACAAGAAAGTTTGCAAGATTCAAAGCTTCATTAAATCTATTAGTACTTGGACTAAGATTATATTGCCTCAACTCATTTGAAATATGTATGTTTTATTCATTCTTTCTTTATTGATGATCAGTACCCCTTTCTGTGCTTTTCTGCTCATGTCTTTTATTAAGGTATTTCTTTACTTGTTGTACTTGAGGTTCAATTGGTCCTTTATATTGCCATGCATGAGTCACCTATACCAGATCATTTCTTCTTTGGTTGGTCTTCCTTAGGTAACATGGTAGCTTGGCGTTGATGTCAAATCTTTCGGCACTAGTCACAAAATTTAGGTCTCCACTCAAGGACCACAGGTTATACCAACACTTTCTCACTAGGACCCATAACATTGTTTTGCTGAGATATTGTTTTGGTAACATTCAATTCAATAAGCATTCTATCATATGAAATTTTAGTTTGTTTTGTCGTACAATCATCAGCAAATAATGGAACTCCAATTGCACTTGCTCTATTTAAGGATCCCATGTCCTAGCAATTTAGAGGCAGTTTGGGAAATGTCACCCACAATGGGATTTCGGTGAGAAAATTTATTGTCAAAGTCATTTTTGTCTATTTTTATCATTCGTATTAAAAAGTATCATTTTTCATTGTTTAGATTATTTATAGGGTAATGTGATAAAATTATTCTTATCATTTGTTGCCTCTTAATTCTTGTGTTAACTTAATCGTGGATAATTATTATTTGAAAGAGGGAGAGAGAGTGTGACCAAATTTAAAGGAAGAAAATAGCTAAATCTTAGCAAGGGAACTTCAAGCATCACACAATTAAAGTCATTTCGAAATAGATAGATTTACACGACTTTTAGGTGTTCAAGTATGGAGTAAATGGTAGTTTCAAAAGTCAGTATTTGTATGTACTTTGGCCTTCGATATTGGGTAATTAAAAAAATAATAACATAATTAGTGTAATTTCATGAGTAGGGAATGAAAATGATATTGTGTATGCAGTTATAGTCTTATTAGAGGTTATTTTTGATAGACATTGGATAGTTGAACAAAAACTAAAATTGAGATGCACCAGTATTGCTATTTACTCCTTTTCGTATTTAATTGAAAGATTATAATTTTTGGAGGATTTTACCTTTTTCTTATTCCTTTTTAATTCGTTCACATCAGTGCTCATAAATAATTTTATTCCTTAAAAAAACTATATTCACAAGGATTGAAAATATAAATAGATGGACTTCTCTTTAGGGATGGATATGGGTTGGGTAGGTTTAAAGTTATGTGGTGCGGGTGCGGGCCGGGTTGAAGTAACTATTTTAAAAACTAATACAGGGCGAGGTGGGTTGCGGGTTTAAAAAATCAAATAGTAATTCGAAGAAATTAAATCTTACCAATTACTAAAAATCAAAGATATAAATTTTTTATATTAAATATTTTCTTTAGTTTTATTTTTTCTAAAATTTCAACTAGACATGTTCGGTAATTGTTAATTGTTAAAATGTTGATTAGAAACTTTTAATTAAGGATTAAAAATCATTTGTCAAAATGTCAAGTAAAGATAGTTAATTAGTTTTTGAGATGTTAAGTAGCAAGAAAATTAAATTCAATTAAGAAAAAAATGAATTTTTGAATTTAAGCGGGGCGAGTGTAACACCAAGTGAAATTACTAAAATGCTCCTAACTTTATCATGCGCACAACATATCTTCCAAAGCTCTGATGGAAAATCCGAGATCGGATTTGCGATCAATGTGAAAAACTGAGACAGAAAATGGTCTCGACTCGGCTTTAACGTGAAAAAATGCAAATTAATTTTTCCAAACTACGCTTAAAACAATAAAGTTTCCACGTCACTTCTGCGACACGGAGAGGATGTGGAACCACACTTTAGTTTTTTTAAAAAATTTGACAGAGATCAAAAATTCGCGAAAAAAGTGCTAAAATGGACTTGCATCGCGCACTAGTGCATGAAGAAGCTGTGTTATTTTCTTTTGAATTGAGAAGGAAAATTTCATCCTTTCCAACATACTTTTAAATCCCCAGGTCGGTTTTAAGATATATTTTCGTGCAAAAGGCTTTTAAAACCCAAAACCATCCCAAGTCCATTAGTTTACGCTAATTCTAAGAGAGAAAAAGGAGAGGAAAGCAAGGGTTTCAGAGGAGAACTCAAGATTCTTCAAAGATTCGGCATTCCTAGGTATTTAAAGACTACCCAAAAGCATGATACTGATCTCCCATGTGCCAAAATAGAGTTAGGATGAGAAATTCATGACTAGAATCTTGATTTATGTGTTCTTGAAGGTTTCTTGATAATTACTCTAAATTCTTGAATAATTGCTTTAAATTCTTGTATCATATCTTGAAATTCTTGGTTTTAACCCTTAACTTGAATATCATATCATGAATTGATGATCATCAAGTTTTATTTTTACTATATATATTCACTAGTATATGATTGTGACTTGGTCCTTAAAGTATCTCTTTGTAATGACTTGAATAATGAACTTAGGGGATGACTAGAGCCTTGAATGTCTGAAAATGATGGTTGACTGAGTTTGAGTCTTGAATTGGGTGTGTTGGTGACTGTGATAGTTGAAATTATTATTGATAGAATCAAATAGGTATAATTCTCTTAGATTGGATAGATAATCTTGCCCGTAGAGGTTAGGTGATGAGAGTTCTGGAAGGATTGATAGATTTATGAGAATATTGAGTCTTAGGAGGAGTATTAGCACCAAAATAGGTAAGAGTGTGTCCCCCTCGAATCCATTAACTATGTGGCCAGTGTAGGAGAGGATTGGACCATGAAAGCGGATGTTTCCTTTGTCCCGAAAGAGGACTTTACAGACTTTTAGATCCATTGACAGACTCATCCTTTACACTGGCAAGTACTAGATGAATGTGGCAATGACATCTCTTTGTTATATCCCTACCGGCTCATAGGTAGTCATTGTCTGTTCTAGAAACTCCTACATAGGTTTCATGATGATAGAACTCTGATGTGATATGAAGGTTTGATGCTTGATAGCTAGTGATGTGATAGAGTCTCGTCTCTTATATCTGAGGTAAGGCTAAGTGATTGATGAGCGTCAATTAAACTGTTTCCTTTTTCTTAGCCCGTTTTACATATAGTACATTCCACATACTAATGCCCCTCTGGAACTGCATTATTTTATGATGTAGATTCGATAGACCAAGGACTTTAGCAGCCCGATCGTTGAGGTTCAGAGCTCTCTATTCCAGACAGTGGTGAGTCCTCCCTTGCATTGGGAGGATGGTTATTTCTATTGATTTTCTAGTTTTTTATTTGATTTTGGTAGCCATGACTTGTCATGGTACCATCTTAGACTATAACATAGAGGCTTCATATACATAGATGTTAATGTTGCTGTTGATGTCGAGGGTTTCTTTCCCTCTTTCTTTCTTTATATTGAGACTGTTGATTTTCCTATTCTATTTTTGTATGATAGATTAATGTTGATAGTATGAGCCAACTAATAGGTTAATATTTATTATATATTATATCATTTCATTTCCGCTGATGAATTGACTGAACGATTGAAAAGAGACTGAGTGGTCGCTTGGGGGCTAGAAACAGTCTCTAAGTGCCAGTCACGTCTAGGGTACCCTCCAAGGTGTGACAAACTTGGTATCAGAGCCTAGAGTTTTAGTGTCCTAGGGAGTCTATGAAGTCGTTTCTAGTAGAGTCTTATTTATGGGTGTGTTGTGCACTACACTTCATAAGCATGAGGTTGTAGGACATTAGGAAGTGTCACCCTTCTTTTATGATCTGAGTTTGTGCTATAGAGTTAACTTGTGAAATTCTGCTTTTAACTCGTGTGCTTTACGCTTACAGAAAATGCCTCCAAAGAGAACAACTGCTTAGAAAGATGCCACCGCTCCGGTCATTGAAAATATCCAAACGGAGGTTCTAGTTCAGCTTAAGGCTAAGAGATGGGGATGCCCCGCTAGGGCTGCTGAGGTCACTCAGGCGCCCCCCTACTCAGCCCCATCCAGCTCCTATTACTGAGGCAAAACTCAGGGGAGCCAGCACCATGCTAACTCGGTTGGTGTCCCCCAAGGAAATAGCCACGGTTCTCAGGCTCCTAGTTCTAGTTCGCAGGAGCCCTTAGCTATAACCTAGCTCAGGGACTTCCTGAGGATGAATCCGCTAGTGTACAAGGGGTTGAAGGTGGAGGAGGACCTCTAGAATTTCATTGATAAGATGTACAAAATCCTGAAGGGCCATGCATGCGACTGAGAATGAGGGAGTTGAGCTTGCATCTTACTAGTTGAAGGAGGTGGCCAATGTATGGTACACTTAGTGGGAGGGGATTAGAAAGGAGGATGTGGAGCCTATAGCAAGGGATAAGTTTGAAGCTGCCTTTATCAATAACTTCTTTCCTCTAGAGTTGAGGGAAGCGAGGGCGGATGAGTTCGTGAATTTGAAGCAGGGAGAGATGACTGTGAAGGAGTACAACCTTAAGTTCATCAAACTGTCAAGGTATACTCTCGAGATGGTGAAATATATGAGGCAGAAGATGAGGAGATTTGTGTTTAGCCTGGCAAGACATATGCAGAGAGAGTGTAAGGTTGCCTTGCTGATCCCGGGTATGGGCATTTCCAGATTGGTAGTGTAAGCCCAGCAGACCGAGGAAGATAAGATGAGGGATAGGAAAGAGCATTTGAGCAGAAAGGCAAAGTCAGCGAGATATGAATCTAACTCACAGAGACAGAACAGAGGTGAGAAATCTTATCTCAAGAAGAGATCATCACATCCTGTATCATCTACAGCCAGTGCGCCGGCGCAACCAACTAGATATGATCAAAAATCTTAGGGTCATCAGAATTTCATGACCTTAGGCACCCAATCTCAGGCCAATGTAACTCAAGATATTAGGGGAAAGCTACCTTGCAACAAGTGTGGTTCCCTTCATCTGGGTGAGTGCCGTGTGGGCAAAGGTGTTATGCTTGTGGTCAAGATGGATATTTCAGCAGAAGTGCCCAAATAGGAGGCGAGGGGAGGGTAGCGTCAGAGCTTAGTCTTCGTCAGCACCTCCAGTAAGTAATCAGCAGAGAGATACTATTACTATGGGTATCGAAGGCGGGATGAACCACATTTTCGCTATGGAGAACCGATATGAGCAGAAGGTTGTAGCAGATGTTGTAACGGGCATGCTTCGTGTTTTCACTTATATTTGCTATGCCAAGATTGATTTGGGTGTCACCTTATCTTTTTGACTCCATATGTAGCTAGAAAGTTTGGAATTCTTTCTGGGTGTTTACTTGAGCCTTTTTCTGTGCTACTCCTACTGGTGAGTCTATCCTACCTGAGAGGGTTTACGAGGATTGTGTAGTATCTATTTATCATAGAGACACTTTAGATGATTTAATAGAGTTGGAGATGGTTGATTATGACGTAATAAAAGGCATGGAGTGCTTCATGCTTGTTATGCTTCTGTTGACTGTAGAACCTGGATTGTCAAGTTCCAATTCCCTAATGAACCTATCTTAGAGTGGAAAGAAAGTTTTGTTGCCCCTAAGGGTAAATTTATATCCTATGTTAGAGCTAGAAAGTTGGTATCTAAGGGCTGTATCTATCACCTCATGCGAGTGAAATCTGATGATATTGAGTCTCCCACTCTTGAGTCAGTCCTGATAGTGAATGAGTTTCCTGAGATCTTCCCTGGTGATCTTCCCGGAGTCCCTCCTAATAGGGAGATTGACTTTGGGATTGATGTTCTACCTAAAACTGAACCTTTCTCAATTCCATCCTATAGTATTGCCCCCTTAAAGTTGAAAGAATTGAAAGAGCAATTGAAAGACTAGTTAGAGAAAGGTTTCATACGGCCTAGTGTCTCACCTTGGGGTGCTCTTGTCCTATTCATGTGTAAAAAGATAGGTCATTAAGGATGTGTATAGACTACGGATAGTTGAACAAGGTGACCATAAAGAATAAGTACCCTCTTCCCAGAATAGATGATCTCTTTGACCAACTTCAGGGTGCTACTTGTTTCTCCAAGATAGATCTCAGATCAAGTTACCATCAGTTGAAGGTGATGGAAAGTGACATTCCTAAGACAGCCTTTAGGACACGGTATGGCCATTTCGAGTTCTTAGTCATGTCCTTTGGGTTGACAAATGCACCTGCAGCTTTCATGAACTTGATGAACAGGGTATTCAGACCGTATCTTGACATGTTCATGATCGTGTTTATTGATAACATCCTAGTGTATTCGAGGAATGAGGAAAGCATGCAAATCACCATAGATTGGTTTTGCAAACACTCAAAGATTATGAGTTGTATGCAAAATTCTCCAAGTGTGAGTTTTGCCTCAAGTCAATGGCTTTCTTAGGCCATGTTTTTTCGCGAAATGGCATTCAGGTGGATACCCAGAAGATTGAGGTAGTTAAGAACTAGCCAAGACCAACTTCCCCAATAGAAATAAGAAGTTTCTTGGGTTTGGTCAAGTACTACCACAGATTTGTGAAGGGCTTCTCTTCTCTTTCAGTCCCCTTGACAAAGCTGACTCAGAAGAAGGACAAGTTTTAGTAGTCTGACGCATGTGAGAAGAGCTTTCAGGAGTTGAAGACTAGATTGACTACAACACCAGTTTTGACATTGCCATATGGGAAGGGTGACTTTGTGATATATTGTGATGCATCTAGAGTTGGATTGCGATGTGTGCTTATGCAGAGAGGAAAGGTGATAGCGTATGCTTCCAAACAACTTAAGATTCATGAGAAGAATTATTCTACTCATGTACTTGAGTTAGTAGCAGTTCTCACTTAAAATTTGGCATCACTATCTGTATGGAGTGCATATGGATGTATTCACTGACCACAAGAGGTTGCAATACGTGTTCAGTCAGAAAGAGCTCAACCTACAGTAGAGAAGGTTGCAGGAGTTGCTCAAGGATTGTGATATGAGAATCATCTACCACCTAGGTAAGGCTAATGTTGTTGCGATGCTCTTACCAGAATGTCCATGGGTAGCACAATCCATGTGGAAGAGAGGAAGAGCGAATTAGACAAGGAAGTGCATAGATTGGCTCGATTGGGAGTGCAGCTTGAGGAGAACAACCAAGGTGGAGTCAATGTTTAGAATGGTTCTGCTTCATCCTTAGTGTTTGAGGTGAAGGAAAAGCAAGACCAAGACCCTGTCTTACTCCAATTGAAAAAGCGGTTCACAAACAAAAGGTGATGGTTTTCTCCAAAGGGGGAGATGGGGTATTGAGGTACCAAGGGAGATTATGTGTACCTAATGTTGATGGTGTTCAAGATAGAATCATGGTCGAAGCTCATAGTACAAGGTATTTCATTCATCTTGGATCCACCAAGATGTACCACGACTTAAGGAAAATCTATTCGTGGAATGAGATAAAGAAAGACATTGTGGAGTTTGTTTCCAAGTGCCTCAATTGCCAATAGGTTAAGGTTGAACATCAGAAACCTTTTGGGTTAGCTCAGAATTTTAAAATTCCAGAATGGAAATAGGAGGTGATCAACATAGACTACATCACGGTTTTATCCCGGTCTCGAAAGCAACATGATTCAATATGGGTGATTATTGATAGAATGACGAAATCAACCCACTTTTTCGCGGTTAAGACAACTTATATGGTTGAAGAGTATGCCCGACTTTACATTCGGGAGATTGTGAGGTTGCATGGGGTTCCCTTGTCTATCATCTTAAACAGAGGAGCTCAATTCACCTCTCAATTTTGGATATTGTTCTAGAAGGGATTGGATATGAAGGTGAATTTGAGTACCGCTTTTCACCCTCAAATAGACGGGTAGACAGAGCGCACTATCCAGACTTTGGTGGATATGCTGAGAGAATGCGTGATTGATTTCAAAGGAAACTAGGATGATCACTTACCATTTATTGAGTTCACGTATAATAAAAGCTATCATGCCAGCATTCAGATGTTCCTGTATGAGGCATTGTACAAGAGGAGGTGTAGATCTTAGATTGGCTGGTCTGAGGTGGGCGAAGTTGAGTTGATTGGGCCTGACCTCGTAAATGAGTCTTTGGAGAAGGTGAAAGTCATCCAGGAAAGATTGAAGACAGCTCAGAATCGCCAGAAGTCATATATAGATGTGAGAAGAAGGGACCTAGAGTTTGAGGTAAATGATTGGGTGTACCTGAAAATGTCATCCATAAAGGGTGTCATGAGATTTGGTAAGAAGGGGAAGCTGAGTACCCGTTACATCGGGCGATACCAGATTGTAAGAAGGATTGGGAAGGTTGCCTATGAGTTAGACTTGTCTTTCGATCTAGAGGGAGTTCACCCGGTGTACACGTACTTATGTTAAGGGAATGTTTGGGGGATCCAGCTTTAGCAATTCCTGTGAAAAGTACGAGTGTGAAGGATAGCTTATCATATGAGGAAGTTCTAGTCCAGATTCTTGACCTACAGGTTCGTAATATGAGGAAAAGGAGATAGCGTCTGTTAAAGTCTTATGGAGGAATCAATTTGTTAACGAAGCTACGTGGGAAGCTGAGGAAATGATGAAGCTCAAATACCCACACCTATTCGTGCCAAGTGATGATGACATCAAAGGTACATATTCTTATCAATTCCGGGTATTCCTTTCCATTAAATTAACACCTTGTTTTATTCCATTCTCGAGTTTAAGACACAGATAGAAAGATGATGGATAGGGAGAGTTCGAGTGTTTATTGAGGAATGAAAGGAATTCTAAGGTTATTTGAGTCCCTGTTCGACCTTTACTTATCATTCGAGAACAAATGGTTTCGAGGGGGAGATGATGTAAATCCCATGAAATTACTAAAATGCCCCTAAACTTTATCATGAGCACAACGCATCTTCCCAAGCTCTGATGAAAAATCCGAGATCGGATTTGCATTTAGTGCTAAAAACTGAGTCAAAAATTGGTCTCGACTCGGCTTTAACGCAAAAAATTGCAAATTAATTTTTCCAAAGTGATCTTAAAATAGTGAGGTTTCTGTGCCCCTTCTGCGACGCAGAGAGGATACAGAACCACACTTTAGTTTTTTTAAAAACTTTGACGAAAATCAAAAATTCACGAAAAAAGTGCTAAAATGCACTAGTGCATCCCGCACTAGTTCATGAAGAAGCTGTGTTTTTTTTCTTTTAAATCGGGAAGGGCAGTTTCATCCTTCCCAATGTATTTTTAAATCCCCAGGTCGTTTTAAGATATATTTTTGTACAAAAGGGTTTTAAAACCCAAAACCATCCTAAGTCCATTATTTTACGCGAAGTCTAAGAGAGAAAAAGGAGAGGAAAGCAAGGGTTTCAGAGGGGAATTCAAGATTCTTCAAAGATTCATCATCCCCAGATATGTAAAGGCTACCCAAAAGCATGGGATTGATCTCCTATGTGCCAAAATAGAGTTAGGATGACAAATTCATGACTAGAATCTTGATTTTTGAGTTCTTGAAGGTTTCTTGACAATTGCTCTAAATTCTTGAATGAGTGCTTTAAATTCTTGTATAATATCTTGAAATTCTTGGTTTTAACCCTTAACTTGAATTTCATATCATGAATTGATGATCATCAAGTTTTATTTTTACTGTATATATTCACTACTATATGATTGTGACTTGGTCCTTAAAGTGTCTCTCCATAATGACTTGAATAATGAACTTAGGGGATGAGTAGAGCCTTGAATGTCTGAAAATGATGGCTGACTGAGTTTGAGTCCTGAATTGGGGGTGATGATCACTGTCATAGCTAAAATTATTATTGATAGAGTTGAATAGGTATAATTCCCTTATATTGGATAGATAATCTTGCCCGTAGAGGTTGGATGATGAGAGTTCTGGAAGGATTGATAGATTTATGAGCATGTTGAGTCCTGGGAGGAGTGTTAGCACTGAAATGGGTAAGAGTGTATCCCACTCGAACCCATTAACTATGTGGCCAGCATATTAGAGGATTGGACCGTGAAAGCAGATGTTTCCTTTGTCCCAAAAGAGGACTTTACAGACTTTTGGATCTATCGACAGACTCGTCCTTTACCTCGGCAAGGCACTAGATGGATATGGCAATGATATCTCTTTGTTGTATTGCTACTGGCTCATAGGTAGTGGTTGTCTGTTATAGAAACTCCCGGATAGGATTCATGATGATAGAACTCTGATGTGATGTGAAGGTTTGATGCCTGATAACTAGTAAGGTGATAGAGTCTCGTCTATTATATATGAGGTGAGGTTGAGTGATTGATGAGTGTCAATTAAACTGTTTCCTTTTTCTTAGCCCATTTTACATACAGTATGTTCCACGTAATAATGCCCCTCTGGCGCTGCAACATTTTATGATACAGATTCGATAGACCTAGGACTTCAGTAGCCCGATCGTTGAGGTTCAGAGCTCTCTATTCCAAACAGTGGTGAGTCCTCCCCTGCATTCAGAGGATGGTTATTTCTATTGATTTCTAGTCTTTTATTTGATTTTGGTAGTCATGGCCTATTATGGTACCATCTTAGACTATAGCATAGAGGCTTCATAGACATAGATATTGATGTTGATGTTGAGGGTTCTTTTCCCTCTTTCTTTCTTTATATTGAGACTATTGATTTTCCTATTCTATTTTCGTATGATATATTAATGTTGATAGTATGAGCCCACTAATAGTATAATATTTATTATCTATTATATCTTTTCTTTTCTACTGATTAGTTGACTGAACAATGGCAAAGACATTGATTGGTCTGCTTGGGGGCTAGCAATAGTCTCTGAGTGCCAGTCACGTCTAGGGTACCCTCCCGGGGCGTGATAGAGAGTCTATGTGGGGTACGGTGGGCGAGTTGAAAATGAAAAAAGACTTCATGCAGGGTTGTTTAAAAAATTTGCAGATTGAGCTCAACGCGCCCCACACCTGCTCCGCACGCGCCCCATTGGCATGCCTATTTCTTTGTAAACTATTTTCTAAATTAAAAAAAAAAATAGTGTAATACATGTATGTGCATCAAACATTAATTTATCTTCTTCATGAGTCAACTTTCATGAGACAACATTAATGCTCATAAATAATTTTATTCCTAAAGAAAATAATATTCACAAAGATTTTGAAAATATAAAAGATGAATTTTCTTTTAAAATTATTTGCTAAATAAGAAGAAATATAGTGTAATATATTTATGTTCACCAAACATTAATTTATCTACTTTTCTCATGCATCAACTTTGATGTAAATATTGACCATTAGCTTGTCTTAGTTAATTAATTACCTTAATTTAGACATGGCTTTAAATGGACAAAGAATAATTAAAATAACTATTATATTTTAACCAAAATAAATAATGTTTTCTATTTTTTAAATGTTCAAATAAATAATTAATTGTTGAGACAGATGAATGTTGTTTTCACTTTATATCATAATTAATATGATAATATCACTTACAAATAAGATAATCTGATACTCTTGACTTAAAATTTTACATTAATATCTATTTTGTGTTATGAGTTATAACAATCTAAAATTCATATTATCTGCATTTATTAGTTAATTAAGAATAAAAAAAGTGGTAATAATTTTCTTTTACTTATTTAAGGAGTGTCCAGTTTTAGAAGAAAACATATTCACTCATGTTTTCTCCTGAAGTCTGTTACAAATTAGGAAAACGAAATCAGTAGATTATAAACGTTGATGGTAAAGTTGTTGCTCAATGCAATAATCTAATAAATATAAAGAAATGAGCAATATTATATCATGAGTGGTCTATAAATTTTCTTCATTTTTGAAAATTTTAGTTCATCATTGATTTTTTTTCTTCTATCATTTTCTACTTTGGAGAATCTTTTTGTTATTCATATTTCAAATATGAATAATGCAAATATTTCTCCTCCGTCATTTTTAATCCATTTTCGTGTATTACTTCGATGTCCTTTATGCCCTGGAGCATTTCATACTCATATGAAATTTGTAAATCACATGCGAATTACTCATCTCTTAACGTCTGAGCAAAATATCATTTTACGTTCTCATGTGTATGCAACAAGTGTTTTAAACTCAGAAAATGCATCATCATCTCAACTTGCACCTCCACAGTATCCGAGTTCACGAAATATTATGCTATATCCTTCTAATACTTTTTTGCGAGAAAATCTGTCATCAGCTCAATTTGCAGCCCCGCATCCTGGGAGTTCAT
This sequence comes from Solanum ossicruentum, assembly GCA_025774065.1. Classification (NCBI taxonomy): domain Eukaryota; kingdom Viridiplantae; phylum Streptophyta; class Magnoliopsida; order Solanales; family Solanaceae; genus Solanum; species Solanum ossicruentum. The sequence goes on from JAOTQR010083307.1 coordinate 37,020, forward strand.
AGAATATTACCCGACGTCCTCATGGATATCCATTCAGACTTGTTTCGCTAGGAAATCCATCAACATCAGTTCAACGTGCGGCCCCATCGCACGTGAGTCTACAAAGTGTTATTTGGCATCCTTTTATGTATGGAGTTGGTCCTTATTCATTAGAAAATTCACCATCAACTCGATTTCGCACCCCCACATCTTGTACAAAGAAATAATAGTTGTGTGATTTTACCAACATCATCTTCCAATTCTAACCACTCGATAAGAAGTGGTGGACCATCACTAATTAATTAGCGACAAATGGAAGGAAGGAATCAAATTGGAGGTCCAAGTTCAGCATTTGTTGGTGCAAATGAGCCTATTAGTGTTTCTACGAGGCGATTGATCAATCAATTGGATGTTCCTATTTTAGCAAATGTAAATGAGATAATTAATTTAGTTGATGAACAAAATGATTTAGGCTTGAACTTGTGGCTTTAATTAGAGCAATTATGTGGATCTTCTTTGTGGGGGCAGGGGGGATATCTAAGAATGTGCTAAGTTTAGAAACCTTTTTAAAATTTTATTTTCTATATGGTTATCTAGTAGAAGGATGCCTTAAAAATGTAAGTTTGTTTTATTTTATTTTTTGTTGGATAGGATGAGTGTCTAAAATTGTCATATGGTTGGAATCTATGTTGTTTTATTTGATCAAATATTTGACTTGATTTCAATCATTAAAAATTATTTTCTTATGTTTATTTATTTATTTATTTATTTGTCGAGCATATTAAAATAAATTATCATATTATGTGTTATTATTATTGTTCTCTTCTTTGTTATAACCAACATGATTCCTTCAGTATTTCGTATTTATTTTTTCATATTTTATTATACTTTACTTAAAACAAAAGGCTATCTAAAACATCTATAGCTTCACAAACTAAGTGTTAAACCCCGAAATTTCCTAAGATTAATTATTAATTGTTGGGATTGAAGTATGTCTTAAATTTAATCCGTT